>PVIW01006670.1:0-77180 GCA_004026585.1 Noctilio leporinus | reverse complement strand
TTTGTTTCTTTGGGGTGAAAGGTTCTGTATATATCAGTTAGGTCCATTTCCTCTAGAGTGTTATTCAATGCCACAACATCCTCAGTGATTTTTTGTTTGGAAGATCAGTGCACTGTTGATAGTGGGGTATTAAAATCCCCTAGTATTAGTGTATTGTTGTCTATATCATTCTTGAAGTCCTCCAAGATTTTCCTTATATATTTTGGAGCTCCTACGTTGGGTGCATATATGTTTACCAGAGTTATATCTTCTTGATGGATTGTTCCCTTAAGTATTATGAAATGTTTTTTGTCTCGTTTTGTGGCCTTCATCATAAAATCTATTTTGTCTGAAATAAGTATTGCTACTCCAGCCTTTTTTCATGTCCATTTGCATGAGATATATATATTTTCCATCCCTTCACTTTCAGTCTGTGTCGATCTTTTGTTCTGAGGTGAGTCTCTTGAAGACAGCATATATGTGGGTCATGTTTTCTTATCCATTCGGCTACCCTATGTCTTTTGATTGGCACATTTAATCCATTTACATTTAAGGTTATTATTGATTGATACTTATTTATTGCCATTTTCCCACTTTGTACCTGTGTTCCTCTCTGTCTCTCACTATTTCTTCTTCTTTTTTTTTAAGCAGAGCCTTTAGCATTTCTTGCAATGCTGGTTTGGTAGAGATGTATTCTTTTAGTCTTCTTTTGTCTGGGAAACTCCTTATTTCTCTTTACATTTTGAATGAGATCCTTGCTGGGTAGAGTGTTTTTGTTTGCAGGCCTTTGTTTCCTATTACTTGGAATAATTTTTGCCATTCCTTTCTGGCTTGTATTGTTTCTGTTGAATAATCATTTGATAACCTTATCGGAGCCCCCTTATATGTTATTTACTGTTTCTCTCTTGATGCTTTTAGGATTCTCTTTTTGTCTTTGAAATTTGCCATTTTAATTATAGTGTGTCTTGGAGTTGGTCTGTTGGGGTTCATCTTCATTGGGACCCTTTGTGCTTCCTGAACTTAAGTAATGTTTTCACTCATCATGTTAGGGAAATTTTCTATCATTACTGTTTCGAACAGGTTTTCCATTCCCTTTTTCTCTTCTCCTTCTGGCATCCCTATGATACAGATATTATGTTTCATGTTGTCCTGTAGCTCTCTTAAAACCTCTTCATTCTTATTCAGCCTTTTTTTATTATGTTGCACTGTCTTGGAATATTTTTCTATGTTGTCCTCTAGTTCACTGATCTGATCCTGTGCTTCCTCTAGCCTGCTGTTGATTCCTTCTACTGTATTCTTCAGATCAGAAATTGTATTCTTCATTTCCTCCTGGCTCTTACTGATAGTTTCCAAGTCTTTTTTTTTTTTTTTTTTTTTTAATTATTTTTCAGAGGGAGGGTAAGGGAGAGAGGCAGAGAGGGAGAGAAACATCAATGTATGGCTGCCTTTCACCTGCCTCCAGCTATGGACCTGGCTGGAGACCTGGTTTGCAACCTAGTTATGTTGCCCTGGCTGGGAATCGAAGCAGTGACATTTGGGTTTGCAGGCTGGCACCTCCAAGTCCTTTTTAATGCTGGTGTAACTCTCAGTAAGTTCCTTGTAGCTTCCGTGGAGTTCTTTGTAGTTCCCCTGGAGTTGTTTATTGTTTCCTTTGAGCTGACTGAGCTTGTTGAGCTTCTCTATCATCATTCTTTTGAATTCCATCTGATAGTTTGTTTACCTCTGTTTCATTTAGTGATCTTTCTGGGGATTCCTCCTTTCCTTTTGGTGATGGACTGATGATTTTTTTCCTCCATTTTTGGGTGTCTGTTGTTGCTTGTTTTTGTCTTGGATTAATCTGCTTTGATTCCTTGCCTTCATGGAGCACCCCTTCTGTGTTAGGAGATTTGTGGAGTTCAGTGTTGCAGTGTGCTAGATTTTCTCCATTTGTTGCTCCTGGGGTGGGCTTTATGGTGTTAACTTGGGCTGTCTGGTTGTATTGCTCCTTTCCCTCCAGTTGGCTGATTGAGAGACACTCCTTCTATCCTATCTCATACAGTTTTTGAGCTGCTCGTTAGGGATTAATAGTTCATGTAGCGCTCAGTGTAACATAGGTGCTTGAGATTAGCAGCAATTCATTTCCTGAGTTTGCCTCTTTTTCTTGATCAAGTCTCTGCAGTCTACAATCAAGTTGTATGGTCTTGGAGTGGCAGGGCCTATGGCTGTCACAGTCAGGGCTGATTCTGAGTGCCAGCCCCCTGGTAGGCTAAGCATCCAGTAGCCTAGCTGGGTTTCTGTGCTGCCCATGTTTTGGGGCCCTCCCTTCTCTCACTGGTCCAGTGTGAAGAACTGCAGGGTGCTTCTGTGGTGTCAATGGCTGCTCCTACCCCTCCAGCTCCTGGAGGAGGTTTCTACTTGTGATGGGCACCTGGCTCCAATGTTGGGGTCAGGGGTGGCCTGCAACTTCGTTTGCTCCTGTGATGGCTGGCCCTCCCCTTGCAGCTCTTGGAGGAGGTCACCCCTGTGTGCAAAGAATGCCTAACTCCCTGGGGGCCCTGCAGGTTGTTTGCTGGCAATGGCTGGCCCTGCAGGCAGTCCAGCTCTTTGAGGAGGTTTTTGTCACCTGTAATGGGCGTGCCAGTTGCACCAGTTTTCATGGGAGCCTGTGCTCTTGTATGGGTGTGCAGGTTTGGGCCTCTCTCGTTGCTGGGGCGCCTAGCTGCCCTCTCCCCGGGTGGTACAACGGCACAATTTTCAGTCCATTTGCTGCCCCTGCCGGTGCACTTCCATGCTCCCCTGCTCCTGCTCTCCACGGGTCTCTTTTCCTCTTCCTCTGGCCCCAGGAGGCTCTTCCTCTCTCTCAGCCTCTGAGCATGGCTCTCACACAGTCTATCCTCTGCAGGAGTTTAATTCCTCATTCTCTTCAGAGTTTGTGCTCACTGTCCACACTTCACTGCTCAGATTTCTAGTCACCAGGGAGCCTGAAGTGTCTTCAGTTAGAGCCTCCCCTCTGGGCACAGTTGCCACTGCCCAGAGCTGACCTCGGCCTGCCTGCTGGCGGGGTTCCAAACTGTCTCACCTGCTCTCCTGGAGGTCTCTGCAGCCTCTGGGCTGTGCACCCCTGAGTCCAGATGCTTACCGCCTCAATCTGCAGGGACCTGCAGACATCTCATGCTCCCGACCCTATCCTTCAGCTGTCTGGCACTCAAGAACGCCATCAGCACCAAAGATTTTCCAAATCTCTCTTTCTCTTATTATAGCCTTTGTTTTAAAGTCTATTATATGGGTGTAAGTACTGCTACCCTAGCTTTTTGTTTTGTTTACAGTTTTAAAATTATATTTTATAGGTAATATTATTACATTTGTCCTCCTTAGTCCCCACCACCTAAACCCTCCCCACTCAGGCAATCCCCACACTGTTGTCAATGTCCATATGTCACGCATTGATACTCTTTGGTTATAATTCCCTTGCATCCCCATGACTATTCTGTAACAACAAATTTGTACATCTTAATCTATTCACCGTTTTTGCCCATGGAACTGAACCCCCTCCCATCTGGCAACGATCAATATGCTCCATGTACCTATGATTCTGTTTTTGTTCTGCTAATTTGTAGTTTAGATTCAATTATTGATAGATATGTATTTATTGTCATTTTGTTTACAGTTTTGATCTTTATCTTAAAGAAGATCTTTTAACATTTCATATACTACTTTAATGATGATAAACTCCATTAGCTTCTTCTGCCTGAGATGCTCTTTTATCTGTTTGCTGGGCAATCTTTGTTGTAGGTCCTTGTTTTTCATCATATGAACACTTATTGCCATTCCCTTTTAGACTGCAGAGTTTCTTTTGAGAAATTAGCTGGGAAATAGTATGGGAGCTCCCTTGTAGGTAACTAACTGCTTTTTTCTTGCTGCTTTTAAGATTCTCTCTCTGTCTTTAACTATTCACATTTTAAGTATGGTGTGTCTTGGTGTGGCCTCTTTGGGTTCATCTTGTTTGGGACTCGGTGCTTTCTGGGCTTATATGTCTATTTTCTTCATCACATTAGGGAATTTTTCTGTCATTATATTTTCAAATAGGTTTTTAATTTCTTGCTCTCTCTTCTCCTTCTGGCATATTTTTGATGTGAATGTTGGTATTCTTGAAGTTGTTCCAAAGGCTCCTTATGCTCTCCTCATTTTCTTGATTTCTTTTTTCTTCTTGCTGTTTTGATTTGGTGTTTTTTGCTTTCTTATATTCCAAATCTCTGATTTGAATCTTAGCTTCACCCATTCTACGGTTAATTGCCTGTATTGTTGTTCATTTCAGTTAATGTCCTTCATCTCTTATTTCCTTTTTATGGTTTTTGTGTCTTTTTTAGTGCTGTTGAAGTTCCTTCAGTTCATCTGCTTTTCCACTAAGTTCATTCAGCATCCTTATAAACAGTGTTTTGAACTCTGCAGTTAGTAGGCTTTCTCCATTTTATTTAGTTCTTTTTCTGGAGTTTTGTTCTTATCTTTCATTTGGGCCACATTTCTTTGTCTCCTCATTTTTGTAGACTCCCTGCACTTATTTGTATTAGAGCTGCTATGTCTCCCAGGCTTGGTGGAGTGGCCTAATGTAGCAGGTGTCCTTTAGAGTCCAGAGGCACAGCCTCCCCTATCACCCAAGCTGGGTACTCAAGGTGAGCCCACCATGTGGACTGTGTATGCCCTCCTCTTGTAGTTGAGCCTTGATTGTTGTTGGTAGGTTAATGGGAGGGATTTATCCAGGCCCATCAGCTGCAAGGGCTAGTTGGCTGTGACTACTGAACACTAACATCTGACCATCATGGGGGTTTAGCTGTGCCAGGGCCCACTCCACAGAGGAGAACTTACTTCATCAGTGCTCTGGTGCCTGCTGAGTGTGCCTCTTGAATGTGTCACTTGTAGAGGTGTTTGGATGGTGGTACTATAAAAGAATTTCAATTTCTAGTTGTTCACTGCTTGGTATATAGATGTACAATTGATTAAAAAAAATATTTTCATTATTTTCAGAGAGAAGGGCAGGGAGGGAGGAAGAAAGGGAGAGAAACATCAATGTATGGTTGCCTTTCACCTGCCTCCAGCCACACATCTGGCTGGAGACCTGGCTTGCAACTTGGTCATGTGCCCTGACTGGGGAATCGAGCCAGCGACCTTTGGGTTCGCAGGCCAGCGCCTTATCCACTGTGCCACTAGCCAAGGTAGAAATACAATTGATTTTTGAAAAATACTGACTTGGTATTTTGTGAACTTACTAGTGACCTCAAATATTAGGTGTTAGAGAGTTTTGTTTTTGCTTTTTAAAGATTCCTTAGAAGTTTAAAATGGAGAACATCAGGTTGTCTGTAAATAATATATACATAGGAATGGAAAATAAAATGAAAAATAAATAAAATATGTTATTTATTTATTTTTAGAGAGAAGAGAATGGAGGGAGAGAGAGAGGGAGAAAAACATTGATGTGTGAGCTGGCCCACAACCAAGGCATGTGCCCTGACTGGGAATCAAACTGGCAACCCTTTGGTTTGCAGGCCACGGCTCAATCCACGGAACACACCAGCCAGGGCCCAATCAATATTTTTTAAACTTGTTTTTCTTGCCATTCAACAGGTTAGGGCCTTCTGTACAATGTTGAATAAGAGTGTTGAGGGCAGACATTTTTACCTTGCTTGGGACCTGAAAAAAGATGAAAGTGATCCTCTTAAAAACCTGTGTGAGCAGGCAATAATATTTACTGCTAAGTAATTTAACCTTTTTGCCTTTTTGTGTAAAACTCACACAAATAATGGCACATATTAAAGAGAAATATATATTTAAAAAACTATATAGTATATAAATGAATTGGAGTTGCAGGAGACAGGAGGTCAGAAAGACTTACTTACATTAATAATGTAAATGGAAGGTAATTGTGGTGTAAACTAGGTTGAAGACAGTGGAACTAAAAACAGAAGGCTCAATATGATAAAGGGAGAATTAATTGACAAGCCTTTGTATTAGAGCTGCTATGTCTCCCAGGCTTGGTGGAGTGGCCTAATGTAGTAGCCTAATGATGTGGATAGGGAAGGGGAAGAGAGATAGGAAAAAAAAACCAAACAAATCTACAGTTGTTTTAGATCTGGATGTTTAGAGATACCATTAGTAAAAATAAATAATAGAATCTTATTTATCAGGCCAGAAGTGATGGTTGAAGTTCTGACAGAGAAGGAGATGAGAACACCATGGGAAGTAAAGAAAAGAATAAGAAGGTCTGATTTAAACTTTATGGAATGCCCACTTTTATTTTTAAATTTAATTTATTATTTTTTTAATTTAAAAAGATTTTATTATTTATAGAGAAAGGAGAAGGGAGGGAGACAGATAGGGAGAGAAACAGAAACATCAATGTATGGTTGCCTATCACCTGCCTCCAGCTACATACCTGGCTGGAGACCTGGCTTGCAACCTGGTTACGTGCCCTGGCTAGGAATTGAACCAGCGACCTTTGGGTTCCCAGGCTGGTACCTATCCACTGACCCACCAACCAGGGCCCACTTTTATTTTTTTAATGATTTTTTTTTTTTTTTTTTAGAAAGGAGGGAAGGGAAGGAGAATGAGAGGGAGAGAAACATGGATCTATTATCTTTTGCATGCCCCCAGTTAGGGACCTGGTCCACAACTCAGGTATGTACCCTGACCAAGAATCAAACCAGTGACTTTTTGGTTTGGGGAAGAACACTCAACCTACTGAGCCACACCAGTCAGGGAATAGGAATGCCTACTTTTAATAAAACAGCAAAGGAGAAAGAAAATTAACTGTTGGCAGTAGGTGAGCTACTGTTCATTTGTTATTCTTTTATTTTATTCATTCTCTCATTTTCTTATTAATTCACCCAATGAATCCAGGATTGTATAGGGCAGCCAGTGCTGGGTGGTGCAAAAAAGTAAGAAGAATGAGGCCTATTGAAAAAGCCAGTAGGTTTTGAAATCAGGAAGTTTCTTTAAAAATTAAAAAAAAGAAAAGAAAAATTAGGAGATTTCTTTAGAAAGTGAATGATGAAGTAAAATTGTGGTGGTGGAGTAAGGAGTAGTATCATATTCTGGAGGAACTGATGCTAAGCAAGGAGAGAGCATCAAGGAGTTGTAAATTATTTTAGAGGTATTTAGTAGTGAAAGCCTGAAAAAATTTCAGGACAATTGTTATAGGAGTTAAACTCAAGGTGGCTTTTTTTTTTTTTTTTTTTAAGCATATTGGATATCCATTTGTAGTTATGTTTAAAGGGAAAAGAGCTTGTGAGGTAATGATGTTTGAAAGGTAGTAATAATAACAATTATTATATGCCAGCCATTCACCATAGCTAATTTCAATCCACATAATAACTAGTAAGATACTATAGATTAGTTTGAAATTACTGACAAGTGTTGTATTCCAAGGAATTAAGGTAATTGCCTATTGACTTATCATGGCAAATACTTACAGTTTTAAAAAAATTCTTCACCCAAAGAATATGTTTATTAATTTTAAAAAGAGAGGAAGGGAGGTAGGGTGAGAGAGAGAGAGAGAGAGAAACATCAAGAACGTTCATGTGAGAGAGAAACATTGATCTATTGCCTTTGGTACACACTGTTGAACCGCAGCCTAAGGTACGTGCCCTGACCAGAAATTGAACTGGCAACCTTTTGGTGTATGGAACAATGCTCCAACCAACTGAGCCATCCAGCCAAGGCCAAATAGTTTCTTAAGTAAATTACAGTGAACAGCTATATAGAATAACAGAAACTAGAAATGTGAGCAACTTTCCTGGTTAAACTGTTTGGGTATCTCAATGTAGTGCACTTTGACTTCCTAATGTTTGGGCTACTTTTGGCTTTAATCACTAAGTCAAGGGGCTGTTTCTTCATTAGAAACTGAGATACTCTTCATGCTTTTTCCATTTGAATCATTGATTAGTTGAACTCGGTCATTCTTTGTCGATCATATAATATGTTACCCTATTCCTTGTAGCATATTCCTCAGTTGTTTGTATTAAGTTAAACTTTGTATTTTAAAAAATAGTTATGATACTCAAATGTTTCTCCAATCACATGCTGACATGTCACTTATTTTATGAGGTCTTTTTTTTTTTTTTTTTACAATTAGAACACTTGTTCTTAGAAATTTACAACTTTCTGGGTATCCTGAGGCCTCCCAACCAAAATTTACTTTTCTACTTTTAGGCATAGCAGTTTACCTATTAAGTGAACTCATTCACTTGTTTTGAAAACTTGGAAGTACTTTCATGTGCCTTTTGCATTAAATTTTAGCCACTGGGTGAAATAGGTTTTTTGTCAACATTTTATAAATCCAGAAAATAAAGTTCAGGATGCCTAAATAGTTTGGTATTTTACAAATTAGTAAAGTGTGGAAATTGAACCCACATTTTCTAACCCAAGTCTAGTCGTAGTTCGCTTTGTATAATATCACAAGTGCTTTACACTACTGCTCCATACAATAACTTGACATTGTACTATATTTTGAGCTTTCCTTTTCATAGAAATATATTCAAGTTTTATTTCATCTTATTTTGTCGTATCTATACTTTTTACATTTATCTTTCTCTTTATTTTTTTAAAAAAGGTTTTATTCATTAGTTTTAGAGAGAGGGAGAGAAACATCAATGTGTGGTTGCCTTTCACCTGCCTCCAGCTAAGGACCTGGCTGGAGACCTGGCTTGCCAACCTGGTTATATGCCCTGGCTGGGAATTGAACCAGCAACACTTGGGTTTGCAGGCAAGTGCTCAATCCACTGAGTCATACTAGCCAGGGATGATAACTATCTTCTATTCTTTTGCTGTGTTTAAGAGTTTCTCTTATATACTTACCTGGCAGGGGAGATACCATGATCACGAAGGTGGTTTTCCCAGGGCGAGGCTTATCCATTGCACTCCGGATGTGCTGACCCCTGCGATTCCCCCCCCCCCCCAAAAAAAAAAAAAAAAAAGAGTTTCTCTTTATTGTTAACCTTTGGCATTTTAATTATGATGTGTCTTTGTGTGGTTTGATTTGGATCTAACTTGTTTGGGACTCTGTGCTTCCTACACTTGTATTACATCTATTTCCTTTGCCAAATTTGGGAAGTTTTCCTTCATTATTTTTTCACACACGTTTTCAATTTCTTGCTGTTCTTCTCCTCTGGTACCCCAATAATTAGGATTTTTCAAATCATTGATTTGAACCCTAGTTTCCTTCCCTTCACCATCAGTTCCATATGGATTTGCCTTCATTTCACTTAGCATAGCCTTCACTACTTCCCTCATGTATTTGCCATACTTAAGCATATCTGTCAAGTCTGTGAGCATTTATATCACATTGTTTTGAGTTCTGCATCTGTTAGGTTGGCTATCTCTTTGTTTAGTTCTCCCACTGGAACCCTGATCTGTTCCCTCTTTTGGGCCCTACTTCCCTGTCTCTTCAACTTGACAGGCTCCTGCGTTTGCCTCTGGGTTTTAGGTAGCATTGTTGTACTTGTTAACATTGTAAGGGGCGGAGCCATAGGTATTCATCAGTACTGGGCGACCAGTTTCACCACTTTGTGGCACCCAATGTGGGGGAGGAGTCTGAGAGGGAACAATGTCGCTTGCTCAGTACTTGCCCCTTTTCCAGGCACTTCTCCCACTTTCCATACCGGTGTTGCCCTGGCCATGGTTCCCAGAGTGGGTGGGTCTGCAGATGTTCTAAGGTCTGTGGGAGGCCCTCTAAACAAATGGACTCTGCTGAGAGACCAGCAGTTTCTTCCTCTGCTCCCATCCCCACTTGTTTTCACAAGCAGAAGCAATGATAATTTATTTTCCCCAGTGCTGGAGCTGAGCTGCTAGTTCTGGTATGATGCTGGGAGTGTTTCCCAGGTATCCCTCCCTGCCTTTTTTTTTTTTTTTAAACGCATGACTCTTCTTTCTACCTGCTGGCCACAGATGCTGTCACCTGCTGCTGCCGTCACACCGGGTCCTCTCCAGCCCAGCTCCACCCCTCCTATTCATCTGGATGACTATTTCTTCTTTATATCTTTGTTTGTTGAACCTCCATGCAGCTCAGTTTTCTGGTACTTCTAGTTGTCTCTAGTTTTGAGGTAGTTGTATTCCTTCTTACTTGTGGAGGGACATGAAACTTGTCTACCTATGTCTCCACCTTGGCCGAAAGTCTGTCCGTTTCTTCTTTTAAATAGGTTGTTAGAACCATATGGGTAGAACTCTTAATTTATTTTCTCATATACCTTTAGCAGATGACATTGGAAAAGAGTTATGTTGTTTGGTGCTAGCCCTGCAACTTAAGTGATACATGTTGTCATCACTATTTCTGTGGACCACTTGTTATTGCCTGTCTTGGCTTTGTTCTTTTTTGGCTTTCACCTCTAGCTTCTGACACACCTAGAGCAATTGTGAGAGTTTATTGCCTTACCCTACATACTACAGCCATTCAGAGCCTGAGATCTTTTTTTCTGCTACTGCGTTTTTCCCCTTTGCTCCTTAAACTCAGGGGTGTGTACGTAGGGCAGGCTGAGTTTCAGTCAACTACTCATGTGGACACTGGAAACCCCACCTGCCTGCCAAGTCCTTCTGGCTGTGAGCAAAGTGGAGGCTTGGTACTTGTCATTCCTTTGCAGCAGTTGAGTTGAAGGAATGCAGCCCAACTTGTTGGAAGTTGCTTAGTGGCCTTAAGGTGTGTGTGAGGGTGTGTGTGTAGAGTTGAGGGTCTTGTGTTGTCTGTGTGGGAGACTTGAAATCCTTTCTGGTGCCATGCAGTATTTATTGAGTACCTCTTTATGACTAGCACTGTGATAGGAACTTTTGGAGTAGTACAATAAAATACATATTTAAATCCAGTATTAATAGGGAAACAATTCTAGCTCTGCCACTTACCAGCTTTGAATTGGACAAGTTAATTCTTTAAGACTCACTTTATTTTCTGTAAAGTGGGACTATTAATTTCTACATGATACGGCTATTATGAAGATTGAATAAAGATTATAAGTATAGTATTTAGCTCATGTCTGATACTAGCTAGTATTTAATTTCATACAGATATATTTAAGATTTATAACTGACATATAAAACAAGTAAAGTAATACAACAAAGAATAATATGACTCTATAATATATAATTAAATACTTAAATTGTGACATGTAAATTATAAATAGTCTGGGGATTTAGAGAAAAGAAAGAAAAGTCTTACGCAACCATTTAATGTTCCTATGCCTCAATTTTTACAGTGGACACATTGTGGAAATGCTAAGTTATATCCCAGAGAATGATTAAGATATTATAGTATTCTTGCTTTTTTGGGTGTTCTACATGATGGTGGGAAGGAAGGGAGAAGCTTGGGGTGGTATTAGAAACCAAATTAAATATGCCTATTTTTTCCTCATGTGAACATGGGAACCTTATAGGAAAATTTGAAGCAGGCGATTAGAAGCATTACCTTCCAAGGAAGTTGCTTGCTTTGGTATTTTTCCCTGTTGTTTCACTGGCATTTTTTTTTTTTTTTTTTTTTTTTTGAGGGAGCTCACTGGCATTTTATTAGTTGAGAATTAATATTGGTCAAGGGGTGGCCTCTGATTGTAAATACCTTGGATATAATCTGAGGATTTAGTGATTTGTAGCCCAAATTATTTCTCTGATCTTCTGGCAAAAATATAACACATACAAACAAATGGGACAAGAGAAGATTTAGTTCTCTTGAACTAATGTTAAGGACATATCATGTACTTACTATGAATGCTTCTCTAGGAGGGGACATCTTTCTTCAGGACAGAGTCCAGACTGATAACTTGGCCCTCCCACCTTCAAATAGGCTTGTATAGCCATGGATATGTAAAATACCTTAATTTTTTTTTTTTTTTTTTTACTTACAATACCCAAAAGAAACTGTTCTAATTTTTCATTTGGTGTGTACTTACTTAGTAATATTTTTGTTAGCCTGATTTTGGAAAGTTTATATTTGTTTTTTTTTTCGTGTGTGTGTAGATCAACTCTCTTTTCTAGACAATTTCAGAAAAGTTTCCCATGAAAGGAAAGCTGTTCATACCTTTTTTTCCCTCTTTGGTTTCTCGTTTTTGTTGTTGTTAGTTTTTTTTTTTTTTTTTTTCCTTAGCATTGTTTGCCAAGGTTTCAAGTTTATAGCGAGAGGTGAGGCAACGTTGATCTTGGCAGAGCAGCACAAAGCCAGTAGAGTCATTAAATGACGCAAGCTTTTGATATTTTTTTCCTTCTGTTAAAGCTCTCTGGCACAGCTGGCTATTCGAGTCACAGAGGAAGAGAGGGGAAGAGACTTTCTGAAGTTCTGGGTGGAATGATAGAAGATGTTTGGAGCATATTAAAAAAACAGCAGCAGCAACAGCAAATACCCATATAATTCAAACAAGCTTCTTTGCTTTGTGGATCTATGTCAGTCGCTTCGAACTGGAATTTTTGCTTCAGGGAATAATGGGACAAGGCAATAAAAGGAGGCCCAGAGGTTGCATTGGATTCTTTCTTATCTGTCTGCCTCTCCTTTCAGTTGGAAAAAATCTTCAGTCCACAAGAAGCATTATTTACAAGCCTAAGGAACACATCCTACCCTGATCCTGGATTCTGTTGGAGGAGGATTACAGCCACTTCACCAGGATTTTTTGAAAGCAGTTCAAGAAAAATAGAAGGAAATAATACTCAAGGATACCTCTGTTTGTATTAGGCCTGTGCTATGTTAAATTTTGGGCACTGTTTGGAGCAAATTGAGGACAGCTCTGTCATGTGGATCTAAGGGGATACCTGCATTTTTCAAGCTACCTATATGATGTTTGGAAGGTTTTAAACTCAAAATCTTTCAAAATATATTAATTAAATTCTGGATCTTCTTTCTGATAAAGACTTCAGCAGACAGAAACTCCCTTTCCAAAAAATACAAAACCACCTCTGTGTTTTCAGGCTAAATGTGAATTATAATGTCTTGGAAGATAAATTATTTTTCAGGGGGCCGTGGTAGTGTCCAAGGGATGTTTGCGCCCCGAAGCTCAACCTCTATAGCCCCCAGCAAAGGTCTCAGCAATGAGCCAGGACAAAACAGTTGCTTCCTCAACAGTGCCTTGCAGGTAAGGGCAATTTCTTTCTTTTTGGTGAACTTTGACTTATAGTTGTTGGTGCTGTATTTCTAATAACTCTTTTAAATATAATACTTGACAGTCTCTGTTTGAGGTCAGCAACCTGAGATCATTTTTAAGTTTATCTGTGTGATCTTGGGCAAGTCACTTTTATCTCTTGAGTCTCAATTACTACCTCATTGGTAAAAAAAAATTGGATTAATATGCTAGTGAAATAACAACTGTAACTACTACTACAAACCCGCCTATGGGGAGGTACATGGAATAGATGATCTTATGCTTGCTTATTGACTCTTCCTGAACAGTCTCTTTTATTTCCTTTTTTCTCCTTTGGACACCAAGGTATCTTATCATCCTAGTCTCTTTTCTCTGGTATAGTAAAAAATATTCTTTTCATAAGTCAAAGATTTTCTTGTCTCATAATATTATTCTTTTCTCATAAAATTCAGCCTTTATTTATTTGTATTTTTAAAGATTTTATTATTTTTAGAGTGAGGAGGAAGGAGGAGGAAAGAGAAGGAGAGAGACATCAATGTGTGGTTGCCTTTTGCAAGCCCACAACTGGGGACCTGGCCCACAACCCAGGCATGAGTTCTGATTGGGAATGGAATGGGTGGCCCTTTGGTTCACAGCTCAGCACTCAATCCACTAAGCCCCACCAACCAGAGTGCAATAATATTCAGGCTTTAAAAACAGATTTTAAAAATATGTATTTTATTTATTATTTTCAGAGAGAGAGGAAGGGAGAGACGCAGAGAGGGAGAGAAACATCAGTGTATGGTTGTCCTTGACCTGTCTCCAGCTAAGGACCTGGCTGGAGACCTGGCTGGGGAATCGAACCAGCAACCTTCGGGTTTGCAGGCTGGCATCTGATCCACTGTGCTACCAGCCCTGGCTAAAAGTTTTTTTAAAATTGAATTCTAGGAGAGAGAAGAAGGGCAGGAGGTAGAGAGAGAGGGAAAGAGGGTGAGAGACATCAATTTATTGTTCCACTTATTTATGCATTTATTGGTTGATTCTCGTATGTGTCCTGATGGGAGGTTGAACCTGCAACTTTTGCATGATGGGGTGATCTCTTACCGACTGAACTACCCAGACAGGGCTTAATATTCTGGCTTTTAGCATATACACCAAATGGAATCCAGTCTTCATCTCCTTCTGAGCTCACATGTAGTAGTAGCTCGTAATTGGTGTCTGATTAGTCAGATATGCTTGAACAGAGCTAATGGAAAGTAAATTTTCCTAAACTGATTATTGTACTTTAGATTTCTCCTTTTGGTGTCACTTGTCAACTTAATGGTTTTAGAATCCCAAAGTTTCCTATCTGTCTGCCTGATCTGCCTAGTCTGCCCCATAGAGTGTTAGGTTCATACCCCTTGGCCTAATTTATAAGTAATCCCTTTCCTCTCTTTTATGCTTTTCAGGTAAAAGTAAATGAAATTTTCTACCCCACATGATTATGCTTTGGTTAAATATTAGTTTTATACCTCAGATTTAATGAGAGAAGAAAAGACAAGAGTATTTGATATAAAAAGCATTGGATATAGGAATTAGGAGATCTGGATTCTATTTTTTGACCTTCTGTAGACTAATTGTACAGGAATAGTATTTTAGCTTTTGCATTCAAAATACAAGAATCCAATCAGGCTTATTTATGTAATTAAACTTTCATACTGTCAGTTTCCAAATTTTTATTTGACATTAAAAAATCCTATGCTGTGAACCCTATGGAAAGAGTTTAGTTTAAGCAGTTTTACCAATCGTTGCCACAAATTTTATTCAATTGGGTGCAGTTGATTAGGTTTTTTTCCAGGTGATGCATATAAGGTTTTTGAGTGACTTTGCATAAACTAATAATACTTATATAATTTTGAAGGAGGCAAAAAATGTGTTAATATAGGTGTGTTGTGTTTTTCTCCTTCCTGGCCATAGTCCTGTTGTTATAACTTTATTTTTTCCATATTTTCTATCTGTACTGTCAATTGAAACAATATTTATGAGTTTCTGTTCTAATTTCCAGTGTTATATGGAAAACATGCTATATATATACACATACATATTTCTATATCTATACTTACAGATTGTGTCACTAATGGTTTTATAGTGTGTACTATAATCATGTTAAAAGTTGAAAATAAACAACAATAAAATTAAGAAAAAAAATAAAATAAAATAAAAATATATAAATAAAAGTAACAAAAAAAAAGTTGAAAATAATAATTGTTTTCTATGAGCTAATATTCTAACTTTTAATATGAAAGCTGTGTTTACCACAAATGTGAGGTGATATTTCATGTGGTTTTAATTTTCATTTCTCTGATCATTAGTGATATTGAGTATCTTTTCATACGTCTATTGGCCAGCTTTGGAGAAGTGTCTGTTCAGGTCCTTTGCCCATTTTTCAATTGGACTGTTTGCTTTTTGGTGTTGAGTTTCATAAGTTATTTATAAGCTTTAGATATTAACTCCTTATCAGATATATCACTGGTGAATATGTTCTCCCATTCAATGAGTTTTCATTTTGTTGATGGTTTCCTTTGCTGTGCCAAAAGTCTTTAGTTTGATATAGACCCATTTGTTTATTTTTTTCTTTGTTTCCCTTGCCTGAGGAGATATAGATATATCAGAAAAAATATTGCAATAAGAAATGTCTGGGGTTTCACTGCTTATGTTTTTTCTAGGGCTTTTATGGTTTGTAGTCTAACATTTTTTAAACATATATTTTTAAAGATTTTATTTATTATTTCCAGAGAGAGGAGAAGGGAAAGAGGCAGAGAAGGAGAGAAACACCAATGTATGGTTGTCTTTCACCTGCCTCCAGCTACGGACCTGGCTGGAGACCTGGCTTACATCCTGATTATGTACCCTGGCTGGGAATTGAACCAGTGACCTTTGGGTTCACAGGCCGGCACCTTTCCAGTGTGCCACCAGCCAGGGCTTGGAGTCCAACATTTAAGTCTTTGATCCATCTTGAGTTTATTCTTATAACTTGTGTAAGAAGTGGGTCTAGTTTCATTCTTTAGCACATACCTGTCTGATTTTTGTAACATCATTTATTGAATAGACTGTCCCGTTGTATGTTCTTGGCTCCTTTGTCGAATATTAATTAACCACACATGTTATTACTTCATTTTTGCACTATTATGTTCAATTGATCTATATGTCTGTTTTTATGCTGGTACCATGCTTTTTTTGATTACTATGATCTTGGAGTGAGTATAGTTTGATATCAGGTAGCATGATTTCTCTAATTTTGCTGTTTTTCTCAAGATTGCTGTAACTATTTGGGGTGTTTTGTGGTTACATACATTTTGGGAATATTTATTCTAGTTCTGTGAAATACTCCATTGATATCTTGATAGGAGTTGTGTTGAATCTGTAGATTGCTCTGAGTAGTACGGGCATTTTAATAATGTTAATTCTTTCTATCCATGAATGTGGTATATGTTTCTGCTTATTTGTGTCTTCTTCAATTCTTTTTTCAGTGTGTTATAATTTTCCAAGTACAGGTCCTATGCATCCTTGGTTAAATTTACTCCTAGTTCTTTTCTTTTTTAATTTTCTGATGCATTTGTAAATGGGGATTATTTTTTATTGTTTTAAAAAGATTTTATTCTTTTTTTTTTTTCAATGTATGGTTGCCTTTCACCTGCATCCAGCTACAGATCTGGCTGGAGACCTGGCTTATGTGCCCTGGCTGGGAATCGAACCAGCAACCTTTGGGTTTGCAGGCCAGTGACTTTCCACTGAGCCACCAACCAGGGCTTATTCATTATTTTTTGAGATAGGGGAAGGGAGGGAGAGAAACACCAATGTGTGGTTGCCTTTCACCTGCCTCCAGCTATGGGCTGGCTGGAGACCTGGCTTGCAACCTGGGTATGTGCCCTGGCTGGGAACCCAACCAGAAACACTTGGGTTTGCAGGCTGGTGCTCAGTCCACTAAGCCACACTAGCCAGGGAGGGATTGTTTCCTTAGTTTTCCTTTCTGATGGTTTATTATTGGTGTATAAAAATGCAACCAATTTCTGGATATTGTGTACATTGCTACCTTGCCGGATATATTAATAAGTTCCAGTATTTGATGGAATCTGTAGGATTCACTATATACAGTGTTATGCCATCTGCAAATAATGACAGCTTTACTTCTTAACAGTGTGTATGCCCTTTATTTCTTTTTCTTGTCTGATTGCTATGGCTAGGACTTTCAGTACTATATTGAATAATAGAGGTGAAAATGGACATCCCTGTACCTAATCTTTTTTTTTTTTTTTTTTTTTAAGGTTGTATTTATTATTTCCAGAGAGAGGGGAAAGGAGAGAGGCAGAAAGGGAGAGAAACATCAGTGTATGGTTGCCTTTCACTTGTGTCCAGCTACAGAGCTGGCTGGAGACCTGGCTTGACACCTGGTTATGTACCCTGGCTGGGGAACCTTGTTCCCAATCTTATGAGAGACACTTGTAGCTTTTTCCCATTGAATATGATGTTAAAAACCCATACTGCAGTTTATTAGGAAAACATGTTTTCAGTAATGGGACATGTTATGAAATACTTGACTAATGTTCCTCAAAATTGTCAAGAACGTTAAAAACAAGGACATTTTGAGAAACTGTCACAAATAAGAGGAGCCTAAGGAAACATGACAATTAAATGGCACTGGTTGAAATGCTCAGTCAATTGAGCCCTGGTCTGTGAACCAAAAGGTTGTGGTTTGATTCCTCATCAAGGCACATGCCTGGTTGTGGCCAGGGCCCCAGTTGGGGAAGTTCAATAGGCAACTAATCAGTATTTATCTTGCATATCAATGTTTCTCTCCCTCTCTTTCCCTGTCTTTAAAAATGAAAATAAAGTAAAATCTTCAAAAAACATGACAAATACTCACGCTGGCTGGTGGCACAGTGGATAAGGGACCAGCCTTCAAACCCAAAGGTTGATGGTTCCATTCCCAGTTAAGGCACATAACCAGGTTGCGAACCAGGTCTCCAGCCAGGTCTGTGGCTGGAGGCAGGTGAAAGGCAACCATACATTGATGTCTTTCTCCCTCTCTGCCTCTCCTCCTTCCCTTCTCTCTAAAAATAATAAATAAGGCCCTGGCTGGTGGCACAGTGGATAAGGCACCAGCCTGCAAACCCAAAGGTCGCTGGCTCAAATCCCCACCAGGGCACTTAATGAGGTTGCAAGCCAGGTTTCCAGTCAGGTCTGTAGCTGGAGGCAGGTGAAAGGCAACCATACATTGATGTCTGTCTCCCCTCCACTCTCTCTAAAAATTAATAAATAAAATATTTAAAAAAATAAAATAATAATAAATAAAATCTTAAAAATATAACATGACAAATAAATGCAAATGTGATATTCTGGATAGGATCCAGGAATGGAAAAAGACACCAGATAAAAACTAAAGAAATCTAAATAAACTATGAACTTAAGTTAAAAAAGGAATGGCATATTATGTTCCAAAGTACTTTTGGAATATATACTTTGAGACAACTAAATAAAAAAGCTCCAGAGGTGTTTTGTAATCCAGGGCTCCAGAAGTGGAATGCTGTTTCATATGTGGTGCCATTTAAATAATTTTCAGGCAAGAGGAACTTCCTAAGATATTGTGCTATATATTATACCATTTCTTTTAAAATTAAAATCCATAGTTTATTCAGATTTCTTTAGTGATTACCTGGTTCTTTTTCCATTCCTGGATCCCATTTATGCATGTTGTTTCCTTAGGCTCCTCTTGGCTCTGACAGCTTTTCAAAATTTTCTTGTTTTTGATGATCTTGGTAATTTTGAGAAGTACTAGTCAAGTATTTCATAGGGTGTACCATTATTGGAACTTGTATGATGTTTTCCTCAAAATTAGACTGGGATTATGAGTTTTTAAGAGGAAGACCATAAAAGTAAAGTGCCATCTTCATCATTTCATATCAGGCTTACATACTATGAACATGATTTATCATTGTTGATACTGCCTTTATTTTTCTTTTCTTTTTTTTGTTTTTTAAGTATATTTTGTTGTTTATGCTGTTACAGTTGTCCCAATTTCTTTTCCCTTTGCTCCCCTCCACCCAGTATCCTTTCTCTCCCTCAATCCCCACCCCCTTAGTTCATGTCCATGGGTCATGCACATAAGTTTCCTGATTTCACCCTTTCCTCTATTATTCTTAACTTCCCCCTGTCTGTCTTGTACCCACCGTGTTTCCTAATTGCCGCATCATTTTCCCATTTCTTCCCCTTCCCCCTCCCTGCTTATAACCCTCTGAATGATCTCCATACCTATGATTCTGATACTATTCTGGTTGTTTAGTTTGTTTTTATTTTAATTTTTTTATATTCTCTTGTTGATGGTTGTGAATTTGTTGTCTTTTTTTTTTTTTTTTTTTTTTTTTAAGATTTTATTTATTATTTTCATAGAGAAGGGCAGGGAGGGAGGAAGAAAGGGAGAGAAGCATCAATGTGTGGTTGCCTTTCACCTGCCTCCAGCTGGGGCCCTGGCTGGAGATCTGGCTTGCAACCTGGTTATGTGCCCTGACTGGGGAATCGAACCAGCAACTTTTGGGTTCGCAGGCTGGTGCCTATCCAATGAGCTACCAGCCAGGGCCTGCAAAGTATTTTATGATAAATCAGCTGATAGTCTTATAGGAACCACTTTGAAAGTAACCGTCTTCTTTTCTTTTGCTGCTTTTAAGATTCTTTATTTTTAACCTTTGGCATTTTAATTATGATGTGTCTTGGTGTTGTCCTCTTTATTCCTATCTTGTTTGGGACTCCCTGTGCTTCCTGAACTTGTATGTCTATTTCTTTTGTTAAATTTGGGAAGTTTTCCTTCATTATTTTTTCACACAAGTTTTCAATTTCTTGCTTTTCTGGCACCCCTAAGAGTCAGATGTTGGCACATTTAAAGTTGTCTCAGAGGTTCCTAAGCCTCCCCTTGTTTTTTTCAATTCTTGTTTCCTCATTCTGTATAGGTTGACTGTTTATTTCTTCCTTATGTTCCAAATTGTTGATTTGAACCCCAGTTTCCTTCCCTTCATCCTTGGTTTTATGTGAATTTTTCTTCATTTCACTTATCTTCACTTGTTCCCTTCTGTGTTTGCTGTACTCTAGCATATCTGTAAAATCTGTGAACTTCTATATTACCAGCATCTTGTGTTGTTAGGTTGGCTGTCTCCTCATTGCTTAGTTTTCCCACTGGAACCTTGATCTGTTTCCTTTTTTGGGCCAAACTTCTGCCTCAACTTGACAAGCTCCTGTGTTAGGCTTTGTTTCTTAGGTAGAGCTGTCCCACCTATTATGTTGTAAGGGGCGCAGCCTTAGGTGTTCATTAGCGTAGAGTGACCTGTTTCACCACGTTGTGGTGCTGTATGTGTGGAAGGGGTCTGAGAGGGAACAAGGATGCTTATTCCATATGTACTCCTTTTCCAGCATTTCTGTGTCCTGTATGGGACTAGCACCTGACTAGCTGTTGCCCTGGTTCCCAGAGTGGGGGGAATCTACGGATGTTCTAGTATTGTGGGGGCCTCTAACAAATGGGCTTTGCTGAGAGACCAACAGTTTCTTCCACTGCCCAAACCTTCAGTAGTTTTCACAATCAGAAGCAGTAAGGCTGTATTTTCACCCCTGGTGCTGGAACGTGATCTGTGTGGTCTGGTCTGGTTCCTGGAATACTCCCTAGGTGTCCCTACTGTTTTTAATGTGCTTTCCCCTGGCTGACCACAGCCACCATTGCAGCCAAAGTGCATTTTCTCTGCCCCAGCTTCACTCCTCCTACCTGTCTGCGTATTTGTTTTTTGTATTTTTGTTGGACTTCCGCAGAGCTTGATTTTCTGGAATTTCTAGTTGTCTCTAGTTCTGAGATAGATGTATCCATTTTTGGCTGTGGAGGGAGACACAGTGTGTCTACCTATGCCTCCATCTTGGCTGGAAGTCCTCGTAAGTGACCTTGCCTTTGTTTTTCACTTGTTGACTTAAGGAGGTAATAACTCTCCAAAAATTGAGAAATAAGTAAGGCAAAATTCAAGCTTCTAAATAAGTTTTGAAATATTTCTGCTTTTTTGTAGATCATTAAAATAAACCCTTATTCTGCTGTTATTAACCCATAATTTTCCTCTTTGGGACCATATCTGATGTTATGTTATACCATATTTTCTCCAAGTGACCTTCCTTCCTTCATGTTCAAATTAATTTCTTTTCCAGAATGTGGTTGTATAGCTTTCTTGTTAGATATCTCCTTTTTTGGACATTTAATATGCTAGAATGAGCTTTTCTCTTGGGAAGAAAAATATATTCTACAATCATTACTTATGTTTACTTAAACTCTTGAATTTAAAATTAAATAATGGCTTTTTATTGAGTAATGTAGTTTCCATTTTTTTGCCAGGTTTTATGGCACTTGGACATCTTCCGACGTAGTTTTAGGCAGCTTACAACTCACAAATGCATGGGAGATTCCTGTATCTTTTGTGCTCTTAAGGTAAGTACTTCAAATTTGTTTCTTCTCATGACCATTAGGTTGCCACATGATCAATATTGAGGAGGTTTTTGATTAATTAAGGCAATATTAAAGAATTTGTTACTGATTTATCTGCTTGTGGGTTAGTGCAAAGGATGAATTTGATTATTTTTTTTGACCATTTTGTCTGCACAGCTTTAGTTAAGATAATAGGATTCAAATGCGCTTAGACTTTGAATATTTAACTAAAAAGCTAATTCTAAATTTTCATTTTGAAAGCAAAAACAACCCAAGTATTCTTAATGGAATTAACTATTGTTTATCGAAGGTAAATTTAGCAACAAATTCTTCCTATTAAGAACATTTTTCCCATCCTCAGACCTGGAAGATAATATGTTATGCCTTGAATGTGTTAAGAGGAATAAAAAGATGATGGAAAAATTAAATAAAATGAAGAGGAAGAAGAAACCTTGTTTCAACACACTCACATTATTCCTTTAGGATTGGGTCATGTCTCAAAGAATAAATGGTAGAATGCTCATAGCTACCAAAAAAATAATAATAATAATAAAAAAGAAATTTTTCATTCCTCATGTTTCCCATTATCACATTTAATAGATTCCTTATACCAGTATTTTACCCCATCATCTGACTGCAAATTTTTCATTTTTGAATAAATGAAACAGGGAATTCATTTAGATAAAATGAAAATAGCCTAAAGTAAGAGATTTCTGACTTGGAAGATTTTAGGTATGCTGCTAAAAAGGAAGCAATAAGACATATAAGGGGCTGAGTCACCATTACTTTATCTCTTTTCTGGCATATAGCTTCTCTGTGTGTTCTTGGTCCAGATATATATAATACATTATTTGTGGTTGGTTGAATCTGCTTCAGTAAACTTTCAGAGTCATTTTTCAATCTCATAAAGTCTGAATTCTTGGTTTGACATGCAGATTTTTGGATGTGATGATTATATGTTTAGTTGCTTTTACATTTCAGAGTAGGAATTGTAACCAAAAAATTCAGGAGAATTTCCCAGTAATATTGGTTATTTGCAACAACTGACTGAAAACTACTTTTTTGACCAGATTGAGTGTTAAGTTTCAAGTCGATGATAGATAGATATTTAAAAAGAAATAACTAGGAACTCTTACCTGTACTAAGAAGGGATAATAAGAACTTATATGACCCCCTGACATGCCTTTGATTAGTCAGGATTGTGCCATGCTCTTCATTGACCAGTGGGACTTGGAAGAACTGGCTATAATAGTCTTATTATGTTTCATTTTTCAGAGGAACAAACTGTTATGCTAATATAACTCAATATTATTATATAAGTCAAAAATTAAGAAAACCAACCACCAGACTTTATGAGACACCTTCTGAGATACCTAAGTACAGAAAGGAAGTTGTTTTTCAACTTATTGGTGCTAAGGACATATAATAGGAGTCTTTTAGAGAAGCAATTGCTTATGATGGATAGGTAAATGATTTTAGAGGATCAAAGGCTATGTTTTGGGTTTTCATTACTCTGAGGATGTATTGGCATTCTGGTACGTTCTTTATCATATTGCTGTCTTACATGTCCTTTAGATTTCTTTTCCTTCCCTGTCTTTTTTATTATATTAAAAATTAGATTTCCCCCCTAAAGTGCTTTTCAGGCCTTCAGTGGTATATAAATGTTAAATAATTAGGTTCTAGTTTGCACATATATCATGTTACATCATGTTTTAGATGGTATTGTTTGCATTCTGTTAATTATTGTACACTTAATTTGAAAATTTTAAATAGATTTATAATGCAGAAGAATTAATTTGACAGTACAGATGACCTGAACTTGGTTCCAATAACTGAGAAATTTTAATTGTTAGCATAGCCATAATTTCTAAGAGATAGTCCTTTATGAAACCTGAAGAAATTTATTTCCTGAGAGAACAGAAGGGATGATGAGTAAATGGAGAAGTCCTAGGGTGGACCATCAGTACCTGGGCCCTCCTATAAGATGTATCTTGTATTCTTATTCTTAAAATATTTTTATAGACCATGAAAATAATATAATCTATCATTAATCCAGGTTTTAGTCACTACAAGAAGACAAGAAAAACAAAGGAAAAAATAATTATTAGAAAGAAAATTGTCATTATTTGCAGATGATGGTTAGCTATTTTCTTAAAATCTCAAAGAATCTACTGATAAATCATTAGAATCAATAAGATAATTTAGTAGGTTGTTTCTTATATGATCAAGATGTAACATTCAATTGCATTTCTATATACTGGCAACTAACAGCTAATTCAATTTAAAAAGAGTTTTTATAAATCAATAAAAGATATAAAGTAGATACGAATAAATCTAACCAAAAAATATATGACATAAAACCCCAACTGAGACCCAGTATAATAAGAATAGTATTAATAATAATAAAGTGAATATTATTTTAATAACTATTTAGACCAATGTAGAATATTTCTGCCCTGGCTAGTGTGGCTCAGTTGGTCATCCTGTAAACTGAAAGTTGTGGGTTCAATTTCCCATCAGGACACATGCCTAGGTTTAGTTCCTTGAGGCAACTGATAGCTGTTTCTCTCTCATGTCAATATTTCTCACCCAAGCCCTGTCTGGTGGCATAGTAGATAAGGCGCCAGCCTGTGAACCCAAAGGTCGCTGGTTCGATTCCCAGCCAGGGCAACATAACCAGGTTGCAAGCTAGGTCTCCAGCCAGCTCCATAGTTGGAGGCAGGTGAAAGGCAACCATACATTAATCTCTCTCTCTCTCTCTCTCTCTCTCTCTCTCTCTCTCTCTTCCCGTCTCTCTGAGAATAATAAATAAAAATCTTAAAAAAAAAAATCACTTATTAAAAAAAAAATTCTCTCCCATGTTATTATTTTTCTTCCTCTCTTTCTTTCTCTATTTCCCCCCTCTCTAAAATCAGTAAGCGTGTCCTCAGGTGATGATTTAAAAAACATAGAATGTTGTTAGTATCATAGACATTCACTCTCCCTTCTTTCTCAATCACCTTCTCCATTTTCCTGGGGGTAACTATTTCCCTAATGCTTGTGGTAATCACTTCATTGTTTTATCTGATAGTTGTAATACTTGTATGTCTGTTCTTAAACAATCTAATTTAAAAATTATCTATTTTTTAAAGTTTATTATAAATGGAACCATTCTTTATAAATTTGTGTGCACATGTCTTAGTGTTAGCTCAGTAGTGTTTATAATGTTATGTTTTATGCAGGTTGAGTTTGTTCATTTTCATGATTATATGGTATTTCATTGTGTAAAATCATTTTATGTTTATTTATTCTGCTGCTAGTAGTCATTTGGATTATTTCCAGTTTTTTATTTTTTGTGAATGTTGCCAAGAACATTCTTGTACACTTCTGCAAATGTATATATATTTCTATTTATACATTCCCAGGAATGGAATTATTGGATCATGGGTTATGTACATATATCTTTAACTTTTTAGATAATGCCACCTGTTTTTCAATATTTCCACATTTTCCAAAGTGGTGGGGTTAATGTACACTATGATCAATAGGTTTTCCCTGGCAGTTGAGAAAATTCAATTCTGAAATTCATATGACAAACAGCGAAGAATAGATAGGACACACTTGAAGAATAATAGCAAAATAAGCAATTTTTCTTTGGTATTAGAGTAGGCTAAGTTATGTTGTGGTAACAAACTAAAATCTCACTGAAAAATTTTATTATTCATTCACCTTACTTGTCTACTGCTGGTTAGTAGGAAAACCCTACAGATTATAGTCACTCAGGAACTCAGGTGCCAAAATTACAACCAAGGTGAATATTATTTTACTTGTTCCTAAGCCAAAGGGAAAAAGTGCTTTGGAGGGTTTTGCACAGGCAATTTTGCTCAGCACATCACTTTGCTGCTCACAAACCAGAACGAATCATGTGGCTCTCTAAATGAATCACAAGGGAGCCAGGAAAGTGTGATTCTATTATAATCCTTGAGAGAAGAAAGGACCAGAAATATGTGACAAGCAATACTAATAACTACTATCCTTTATCAGATATTAAAACTTATAAAACTGCAGTCGTTAAGACAATGTGGTAAAATACAGTATGACTAGTAAACCAATGGAACAAAATCAAGAGTTCAGGAACAGACATGGAAACTTGCCCTTAGCTCTGTAAATCAAAGAAGGTGGACTTTTCAATAAATGGAGGATAGATAATTGGTTATTTGTCCAAAAATAGATTAGTTCCTATCTCATAATAAAACTAAGAATTTCTGATGAATTAAGGATAAAATGTGAATAACAAAATTTTTTTAAGTTTTAGAAGAAACTATGAGATAATAACATGACCTCAGGGATAGAAAGGATTTATTAAATAAGTGTTAGTACATGCAGATTCAGGGAGAAGTCCTGAGACTGAAAACCTACCTCTGTAAGCAGAGGGCAGGGAAAGATCAAAGAAATAGGTTGGCATTATCTTGGGCAGCAGCAAGATGAAATGTCCCTGTGCCACTTGGCAGATGCCAAAGAATTATGTAGAGTAAGGGAGGGGACAATCACTGGTACTGGTACATGAAGACTACCAGGTATGGGAAATTATATGCTTGACCAGGTCAGGACAACAACCTGTTCCAGGAACCAGCACATAGCAGGAGGCAAGGGAGGAGTGCTGATTTGTGTCAAAGTGAACATCAATTATAAGCAGTCTTTAAGTGGGATTTTCAGAAAGCCACTTCCTTTCTGGCCTGGATTCAGCTTATAGGACAGACAATGGCCATATCATGGAACAGTCTCTTTTCCATAATAAGATAAGAAAAATACAAAGTCAAAAATATTGATACATTTTGCTACAAAAATTCAAGAATTTTTGTTCAATAGATGACTCCATAAAGAGAGTATAAAGACACAAGGCTATAAGCTGGCAGAAAATATCTGTGTTATCCAACATAAAACTTCAGAGATGAAATAAAGAATAAGGAAAAATAAATGTGTTAATAGGCAAATGGGCAAAAGATAAACAGGCATTTCTCAGAGTAGGATATCCAAATGACCTTTTTTAAAAAAAATATTTTATTTTATTTTTATGGAGAGGGGAAGAGAGAGAGGCAGAGTGGGAGAGAGACAGCAATGTATGGTTGCCTTTCACCTGCCTCCAGCTATGGACATGGCTGGAAACCTGGCTTGCAACGTGGCTACGTGCTCTGGCTAGGAATTGAACCAGTCACCCCTGGGTTCACAGGCCAGCGCCTATCCACTGAGCCATCAGCCAGGGCAGTATTTTGTTTTATTAAATCCTCACCTGAGGACATACTCATTGATTTTAGAGAGATGGAAAGGGAGGAAGAAAGAGGGAGAGAAACATCAATAGGTCACCCTGACCAGGGACTGAACCCCTCAACTTAGACATGTGCCCTGACTGGGAATCAAACCTATGACCTTTTGGTTTACTGAATGATGCCCAACCAACTGAGCCACACTGGCCAGGGTGGAGGATGTGTTTTTGTTTATTTGAGAGAGGGAGGGAGAGGGAGAAGGAGAGAGGGAGGGAGGGAAGTAGGGCAGGGAGAGAGAGAGAGAGAGAGTGTGAGTCAGAGAGAGTCTGGCACCCAGACTGGGGATCGAACCCAAAACCTAGTTTGTGCCTTGCCTGACTGGGAATCAAACCTGCAACTTTTTGATGCTCAGAACAATGCTCCAACCAACCAGCTACCCAACCAGGGCTTAGATTTTTATTTTAGTTCATGGAGTTTAATGTACTTGCTTTTTTCTTCTCTTTGTCTTTTATGCTCTCTTTCTACTGTCCTATATAATATTTTCATACTGTGACTTTTGGTCTTAATAGTTTTTAGTAGGTCTACTAATCTTGGCCTTCATTCCTCATCCAGTAAGGGAAGGGTGAGATGTGTGTAGGAGTGGTAGGGGTGTTGATGGTGGAAAAGATTTGCTGAAGGAAAAAGCTAGGAGCCTGTCATCAGAGGAATCCTAGTACATCCTCTGGTTAAATTACATGTTGACTTTGGGGTGTTGCAGCGTGGGTGTTATTCTGTATTTATTTTTTCTCTGTGGGTGTAATTCTGTATATTTTTTCTCATTTTTTCTGCTTCCTATTTAAAGTTTAGAGGAATATTTGATGAGGCTAGTTAATACTCCTTTTTTGCTGGTACTTCATGACCTATTTGCATTCTTTAATTGTTATATTTCAAAGATGTTTTGTAAACAGGATACTACAATCTAAAGTAATCACCCTTTTCCATGTAATTATATGTTATTCAAGAGGCTGAATGGTCTGAATAGCCTTCAGATAATTACCTCATAGTGTCATTCTTTTATAATTCGTTGGATAAAAGTATTCTGTAGTACAAGAATACAGTAAACATAACAACAACAACAAAAACCTCAGGACCCTCCAAAATTCCTGAATTTGAAGTAGTCTGTTAAAAACTTGTCATTTCTGTAAAGTTTGAATTCTTTGTTGGGGCATAATTTTTTTAAGCTCTACAACCTACTGTTAAGGACAAAAAGAAACACAAACATGTTCTTAGATGAAGCAGAAGCTGGACAACTTTCCCTTAAGTTGGTTTGGATGAGGGATTTATGAAGTCTGTTTGAGAGATTGTGTCCCCGCTTTTCCTTCAGCTGTGTACTTTCCCATGCACCAGTCCTTAAAGTGCATTTACTGTTGGCCTTATGTGAGCACCTTTTGGTTCATGTTTTTAATATTTTTGGCTTTTTTCTTTTGCTCTATGAATATGTTTGTCAGCATTCCAGTGCTTTGTGATCTTCACCAGGTACCATAGTATATGTTGTGTCCAGTGCTTATAATTGCTTTCTGGTAGTTTGTACATAATATTAATGATGATCCATTTCTTTCTTTTTCAATTTTTTAATTGTTCTATTATAGTTGTCCCATTTCTCCCCCTCCCCACATTGCTCTCTCCTCCATTTCTTTTGGTCCTGCAAAATGTACTTTTTTTCCTGTATCATTGGGTACTAGGTCCCTAAAGTAATTTCAGCCTCAAAATCTTACATGGGAATTTTTAATGATAGCTTTTATTAAAAAGAATTTGTGTTGGTGTGTCTTTCTGCTTACTTTGAACTACAATGCCTTTCAACTCTGACTTAGCAGATAGAAGAGATTTGTGTGCTTATTACTCTGTCACTTCAAAAATCCCAAATTTATTTCTACATGTTACAAAAAGATTTTCCTGACCTCAACTGTTGTCATGCCCTGTAGCCCAGAACTCTTAGTTATTATTCATACTGAATCTACTCTTATACCCCCAATCCCCAGGGTATGACTTTACTTTGGTACTAGTTTATTTATCTCTGTTGAGGGGAGGAAATCCGTTCTCTGTACTTAGTATGCCACAAAGATTTTGTTCTCCTTCCAGGGATTGTACTAGAGGCTTTGCAGTGCCAGGATGTAGGACAGAGTGTTTTTTGTTATAGGCAAAGAAGAATGCTGCATTGATTGATTAAATTCAACAAATCTCAATTAGTGATTTTTCTTTTAATGATGCTGATGTAACACATAAATCCCAGGGGAGGATGGTGGTGGTGGAGGGGTACAGATGGGGAGGAAATAGGTTTTTGTATATACAGTGTCCTGCAACATAAGTCTGTATCTGTAGAACAGTAAGACTAGTCTGAGGGTGCAGGGAAGTCTGTGTTCTGCTGATAGCCCTCTTGTTCATTATGGTGGAGATGGGGATTTGAGAGTTAGGGAACAAATCTCTTAATATTTTTGAGCATGTTCCATGTAGCTGTTCCTCTATTGGGTATTGAACCATATACACAAGTAGTAAAGTGGTATAAGAAATTACATATCATTCCTTGTCAATCTAGCCCCCCCACCCCCTTAATTTTTTTTAAGATTATAGGTATAGAAGGCTCTTCATTGTCCTATAGTCATGGCCAGTATCAAAGAGAAATAAACCCATTATCCCGAACTATTTAAACCAAGAAATTAGATTTCTAGTATGTTCCCTGGAAATTTTAGCCAGTAATAAACAGTCATCATGGTATTATGCTAAGTGAAACAAGTCAGACAGAGAAAGACAAATACCATATGATTTCATTTGTATGTGGAATCTAAAGAACAAAAGAAATGAACAAACAAAACAGAAACAGACTCTTAGATACAGAGAACAAATTGAGGGTTGCCAGATAGAAGGGGGCTGGGGAACTGGGTGACAGAGGTGAAGGGATTAAGAAGTACAAATTGGCAGTTACAAAACAGTCATAGGGATGTAAAGTTCAGCATATGGAATATTGTCAATAATATTGTAATAATTATGTATGATGCCAGGTGAGTACTAGAATTATCTGCACAGGGGGTGGAACTTACTTCATAAATTATATAACTACTACGCTGTACACTTGAAGCTAATATAAAATAATATTGAATGTAAACTGTAACTGAAAAATAAAAAATGTAAAAAGAAATAATAAAAATAAGCAGTCCTCGCATAAGAAATGTATTTCCTTATGTCTAGTGCACATGTCACCTACTTGAGTTGAACTTTCTAGTTTTGCTTTCCTATGGGATACAAGGCACTTGTGTGGTCTTTTGGCTAAGCTTTCCTTGTCTTAAATTCCTAGTAAAGCCTGGCTGGTAGGATAAGGCACCAGTCTGCGAACCCAAAGGTTGTTGGTTTGATTCCCCAGCCAGGGCACATAACCAGGTTGCAAGCCAGGCCTCCAGCCAGATCCATAGCTGGAGGCAGGTGAAAGGCAACCATACATATGTGTTTCTCTCCCTCTCAGCCTCTCTCCCTTCCTCTCTCTCTGGAAATAATAGATTAAAATCTTTAATAAAAAATTCTTAATAGGCTGTATACCTAAATATTTTCAACTAATTTAACCACCGACATGACTTGGCTAGTATAAATCTGAGTCTCTTTCCTTTTTTAGATTTGGAGTTTAGAATTTCACATTATATTCAATGAGAAGGGTACAACTGCAAAGAAAAAATTATAGATTATTATGATTCTTTTCTTTCCAGAATTTACGGCAGAACATGAAACATATAATTTCAAAAATTTTGTGTATGTCCAGAAAGGCCCCCTTTCCATTTCCCCTGTTGGGAAAGTGGTTATGGTATTAATCTTCAAAATTTGATTTGAATACTTTTGGTATTTATTTTTGATCTTGGCAAAAATTAGCAAATTGAGTATTTTATAAAAATCTCTACATTAGTTTATGATTTTCCACTAAAAGCGATACCATTCTCTTGTGAATTTTGGCTTGTCTCTGTCTTTGTATGTCTCTGTTCAGTGACTTGAAATTTTTTTTTTTTTTTCAAGATTTTATTCATTATTTTCAGAGAGAAGGGCAGGGAAGGAGGAAGAAAGGGAGAGAAGCATCAATGTGTGGTTGCCTTTCACTTTCCCTCCAGCTATGGACCTGGCTGGAGACCTGGCTTTGCAACCTGGTTACGTGCCCTGACCGGGAAATTGAACCAGTGACCTTTGGGTTCACAGGCTGGCGCCAATCCACTAAGCCACACCAGCCAGGGCCCGTGTTTCTCGACCTGTGTATATGCCCTTGTGCGTATGTGGATGTTGGTTTTTTTAATAGGTAGCAGGAATAAGTGTGATAGGTAGCTTATGATGGTCTTTAACTCAATCATGGCAAGCTTAAAGTATGGGTTATGAACTGGATGCAAATTAAGTCCTAAACTTATGGGGAGATATGGCATTGATAATTGAATTGAATTTAAAGGGACTGATGGGGGATATATAGGTTAAGTTTCTAATCAGGAAGTCCTGAGGGTAGCTATTTTATTTATTTGTTTGTTTGTTTGTTTTCAATGTGTATGGTTGCCTTTCACCTGCCTCTAGCTAGAGACCTGACTGGAGACCTGGCTTGTAACCTGGTTATGTTGCCCTGACTGGGAATCAAACCAGCGACCTTTGGGTTCAGAGGCTGGCGCCTATCCACTGAGCCACCAGCCAGGGTCTATTTTTAGATATAAGGTTAAAGAGTCCCAAGAGAGAACATAGCTAGTGGTTTGCTCCCTTCCCCAAAGTTGGATTAAGAATTTCTATTAAACTGACTAGATTTTGATGATTTTATGGAATTATTATTACCTTTTTCTGTGCATTGTAATATTATGGTTATGTTTTAAATAAAAAGAGTTCTTAGTTGTCTTCAGAATATGTTCTTAGAGACATGTTCTGAAATATTTACAAATGAATACTAACTAGAGTTTGTTTCAAAATGATCAGGGAGTAGGGTAAGTGGGTGGGGTTAGTCTGTGGCTGATAATTGTTGAGGATGAGTGCATGGGAGTCTGTTGTGCTATTTTGCCTGTCTTTGTATGTTTAAAATCTTCTGTAATAAAATGTTGAAAATCCAATGTTACTGTACGTACCAAAATGTTAAACAGTTTTATATTCTTGACTTTTTTGAAAAAGAACATTTAACATTCTTTGAGCACATAAAACTAATGTGAAAGTTCTCTTCCAGTGGTCAATGGCACTCAAGGATTAGCTCCTTCATCATCTTTTCAGAGGGTTGTGTCTACAAATAGGCTTGATGGTCCACATTTAGGTTTATGATTTATTTAGTCCTATATTTCCAATAGGTGTGGAGAAAAAGACTAATTACTTGAGCCAAAATGATGAGTTGGGAAGTTCAGATCAAGAACAGAAACACTAATAATTGAATATAGTTGTACAGAAAGCATGTCATGCCTTTGCAGAAGGTATTGCTGACACCTCTCAGAGATGAGTTGGACTGCTGCCTAGGGCACTATCCAAAAACCTCAGGCCCATAAAGCATCAAATTTAGTGACAGCGCATTTCCTTAACCCCTGTCATCTATACTCATGATTTCTTTTTTTCTTATTTAAAAAAAATTATTTATTAGAGAGGAGATGGGAGAGAGGCAGAGAGGGAGAGAGACATCAATATGTGGTTGCCCTTCACCTGCCTCCAGCTGGAGACCTGGTTTACAACCTGATTATGTGCCCTGGCTGGGAATTGAACCAGCAACCTTTGGGTTTGCAGGCCAGTGCCTTATCCACTGTGCCACCAACCAGGGCTGTACTCATGATTTCTTTTAGTTGCAATGCTGGCAAATCCTGAGAGAGAAATAAATAGCTGTTCCCTGTCTAAAGACAAAAGTCTATATTTTAGGGGAAACCGTAAAACTTAAGGAATAGCTGCATTTGTAGTTACCAAAACATAGAGACGTTCTGCCTTTATGGTACTTCTCTTATTTGCATGGTTTTTACTAACCCAAATAATTATGTGCTCATGTGGGTAGAATTGTTTGCTGCTTGATCCAAGAAAGATGGGTGGAGCGGCACCTGCTTTTAGTCATTAGAGTCTTGTTGCTTTTGCACTGCATCCAAGAACATGGTTAATAGACAAAAAGTAATTTGGGTGTGAATGAAAAGGAAGACCTCTTTGGTTTCACCCTGTGAAGAAGAGCAGAGAGAAACCTCAAAGGTGGGTTTACTCTGTTTATTGAAATGAAACCATCAGGGACCCCACAGGGGAAAATTCCTGGGCTTTGGTTCTTCCTGCCCTTTCTCCCTCCCTCCTGTAGAACTTAGCAATTGGAAGAATACCAGTTTTTGTTCCTTATTGGTGCTACCACCTGTTCTTACTGCTGAACTAAATGTTCTTGGCTTTCTTTGGTGTGAACAGGATCTCCCTCTGGGAAAGGTGGGAGGAGGGTGAAAAAAAGAAACAGGAGGAGGCCAGTTCCAGCCCTGTGCTCATGTGAGAGGGACACACAGGGGTTAGTGTGCTGCCCTAACAGAGGGGCTTTGTGCAATAGCTTCTTCCAGAGCTGCAGCTCCACAGATGCATGCAGGGCAGGCTCAGGCGGCTTCATTCCTGATGCACTTGCTTATTCCTGACAATAGCAGAGCAAAACTGATAACAGTAATTGAAATAAGAAAATAAAGAAGATGCAGGCGGAAGCGATTGTGAAAGCATTCAGATAGTCAGTGTGGATGAAGGAAGCTGTCTGTAATTAAGAGGTGAAGAAAGAGTTAGAGCTTGGAGACATGGATGCCACTGAACACAAGGGCCAGATCTGTTGTATCCACTGTGGGTGCAGGCAAAGCTCTTACTTTAGGTCTTTCTCTTTCTGTGCTGAAACCCTCATTATCTAGGTCATGGGAAATCTGCCTCTCTTCAATAGCAGTAAGAGAATGAGAAGAGTTTGCTCTTTCCTACCTAGATCTCAGCAACAGGAGAGGTAGCAGAAGGTAGAAGCATTTCTGACTCAAGGCCCTTCTTCAGGATAGGTCAGTGGCAGATAGTCTCCTTAGTAAATTATAATGATTCTTAAATATAATAATAATAGTAGTAGCTAACACTGAGCACTTATCAAACTGCCAGGCATTACTATTAAGATTTAGATATGCAGATAACTTATTTGCCAAGAAGGTGAATACTATTATTAATCTTATTTTAAAAGAAGAAACTATGCCTAGAGAAGTTAAGTAACTTGTCCAAGATTGTATAAATAGTAACAGGGCTGGGATTTTGAACCCTGATAGTCTGGTTCCAAAGTTCATCCTCTTAACTGTGACACTGTGCCATCTCTCAGTGAAACACTGTCCTTTCTCAAGGTTCATGTTAACTGCAGAATACAGAAAGTGATTTGAGTAACTATTTCTTAATTCTCTCCAGAATGATAACTAGTATTATGCATGGGAGAGAAGTTAATTCATTAGGAACTGTTAATTGTTTTAAATGATTATGGTTTACTTCTTGAGGAAACTCAGTTGAGAAAGACTAAAGGAGCTGTTGTATGCAAATAATATTTGTATAGAACTGTTCTGGAACTAATTTGCCAATGGTTTGTTTTGGAACCAGTTTTGGACTTTGAACAAAAAAGACCAAACCTCATCCATCCCTTGCTCTAGAGATGGAGCCTTTGTCAGCAGGTTGGGATGTGATAGTGGTTGTTAAGATTTGCCAAACTGAGGTAACTTTCAGCAAATCAAATGGTCAGACCACCATTTATTTATAGAAGTAGTCACTGCTTCATTTCTCACCTTCATTTTCCTTTGTTTCCCATATTCCCCTAAGTTTCAGAATCTCATAGGTCACTTGGCACATACTCAGTTGCCCTCTGGGAGTGTTTAAAACTATGGACCTAGGCCCTTCCTTTGGTCTAGTTTAAGAGGCCACTAATAGATATTCTACTTTCAGCAAAAAATTATGGTATATCTTACCCTGCCTTTACTTGATTTATAATAGTCTTATGAAACATTTCTAGGTTCATTCAAAATAACTTAGAGTAATTATAATAGATTTTCCTCCCAACTTATTAAATAATACTAAATATATGTGTGTGTGTGTGTGTGTGTGTGTGTGTGTGTGTGTGTGCTGGTACTATTCCTCCACATCATATGAAATCATTTGCAGGGAAATAATAGCAGGTTACACAATAAATTATTCTTGAGCTGCTGTAGGGATGGATGTTCAATGTGAATGAGGAGAAACCCTGCTAGTAATTGAGTAGAATGACAAAAACGGTTCCTTCTTGAAATGAACAGGATGATATTTAGTCCCATTTTGCTTTAACCAGTTATGTTACCTTTTAAAAAAATTCACTTTTTCAAGCCCTGGCCGGTGGCTCAGTAGAATGGCGCCAGCCTGGGAACCCAAAGGTCACTGGTTCAATTCCCAGCCAGGGCACATAACCAGGTTGCAAGCTGGGTCTCCAGCCAGGTCTGTAGCTGGAAGCAGGTGAAAGGCAACCATACATTGATGTTTCTCTCCCTCTCTTTCTCCTTTCCCCTCTCTCTAGAAGTAAAGAAATAAAATCTTAAAAATTTTTTTCTTTTACTTTTTCTAGATAATTCTTCATCTGCTGAGAGAATTTAGTAAAATCTTCTTTATAAGATCTACCCATTAACAACAATAACAAAATCTACCCATATCACATGCTTCACTGATTTGTTCATTCACTCATTTATTTAAAACTAGTTATTGATTATCCTCTATATGCCAGTACCTTTCAAGGTTTTAGGAATATGGCAGGGAATTAAATGATAAAAATCTCAGTTCTTATATTTTAGAGAGTACAATCAGACAGTAAATATGTAAAATACATGTTATGACAGATGTATTTTAAGTGCCACCAGGCAAAATAAAACTGGCAAGGGTGGGAGGTTTGGGAAGAGAGGGTAGAGCTTTCAACTTTAAATGGAGTTGTCAGGGAACACTATATTCAGAAGATAATATTTGGATAAAAACCTGAAGGGAATGAGTAACTGAGCTGCTGATAGGACAAATAAAATGAGGACCAAGAAGGGACCATTCTAAGTTGGTGGGCCATCTATTCTTAGATCACATAGGTAGGGTTATAAAAGGGTCTCATTAATAAGTCTGGAAAATGACCCAAGGATTTTTAAAAAATTATTTTCAGGGAGAGGGGAAGGGAGAAAGGAAGAGAGGAAGAGAAACATCATTGTATGGTTGCTTTTCACCTACCTCCAGCTACAGATCTGGCTGGAGACCTGGCTTGCAACCTGGTTATGTTGCCCTGCCTGGGAATCGAACCAGTGACCCTTGGGTTCACAGGCCTGTGCTGGGGCGGAATTTTTTTATATGAAAAAATTACAACAATTTTAAGCAAATGATATTCTTTGGCAGGTTGATCTGTAATTCATTGTCGAGTGGGTTGTTTATCTGGGTGATTTAGTGAGGGTCTGGGCCATGTGCTGCTGTCAAGGAGTACATTCTAGTCTCTGAGTGAGATTCAAAACCACTTAACAAGGACTCATCAGGCCAGGTGCCACTTGTTGCCACTCTTGTTTCCATTTTGTGGATATAACATTCATTGTTATTTCAGATGTAGTTAAAAATGGAGAAGATAGATACATTTAATTACACCAAAGAAACAAACAAAAACCCAAAAACCCTGCTGCACATAAAAGACATCAGAAAATTGGAATAAGATATTTACCACATACACATACAGACCTAGAAAAACCAAATGTAGCTAGAAAGACTATAATTAACTAGATTGTATTATTTGCTGATATGGAGATATGGGGAAATTTATTTATATTTATGCATTGGTAGAAGTATAAGTTTGCATAGACTTTTTATAATAGCAAAAATTGGCAACTGCCAAAATATCTGTCAGTAAAGAAATGTGTAAATAGATGTGGTATTATCACCTAATAAAATACTATACTGCAGGGAAAAGGAATAGACCAGGTATGTGTATGTATATACTATATATTATGTCATTATGGGTAGATCTCAGAACATTACTGAGTTTTTTAAAAAAGTAAAAACCTCAGTGTGATACTTTGTACATAAACAAGAAATACGCACATAATACAGGGTGGGTGGGGCAAAAGTAGGTTTATAGTTATGAGTATGTGAAATAGTTTATTCTTGTATTATAATTAATAATGGTATTTTCCATACAATTCCAACTTTAAACCTACATTTTACTCATTCTGTATATATATATATCCCTAAATATACATAGTGTATATGTATGTATATGTATATATGTTGAAGTACTAAAAGATTATGCAACAAGCTCATGATAGTGAGTGGCTGTAAAGAGTGGGCAGCCTTAAATATGATATTCAAGCAGTTCCTAGTCTAGTGCGATGGATTAAATAGGACATTCACTTTATCTGTAGTTTGGAAGTAAAAATGATGCAATGTTTATTTCTCAGTGTTAGACATATAGGTATTTACTATTCTTTGTACTTATGAGTAATTTTATATTAGCTAAACAATTTAAAAGAAGGGGGCCAAGTTTCATAGGATGAGCTCCCAGAGAATAATTTATCAATCATTTACATATAATTTATTTACTGTAGACCATCACCATCCACCTCTATCTGTATAAAGGGAAATGAGGTGACCGAACATTGACTCATGACTATGGTCTCTCCTAATATATCTTTAATGTTGTCATACTCAGTTGGAAGAGCAAAGATCCTTATTCTTACTAGCACAGGCTCATGCCCTTTATTCTGACTCCTCCTTTTCTACTCTTTATTCTAGTTTTCTCATTTTTAAATTTTTTATCACTAACTGCAAGCATATAAACTTGTAGGAAGTTCATTTGCTTCCATAGCTATGAGCATGCAGATGCTAGCATGACAGACTGGGATGTTTAGAAGTTTAATAACAGCATTGTGCTTTTCTCCTTGTCTAACCTCTTTCCTACAGGGAATCTTTAACCAGTTTCAGTGTAGTAGTGAAAAAGTGCTTCCATCTGACACTCTCCGCAGTGCTCTGGCAAAGACTTTCCAGGATGAACAGCGTTTCCAGCTGGGAATTATGGATGATGCTGCGGAGTGCTTTGTAAGTGCTGGCCTCTGGCCTTATCTGATATGATGTGGGACTGCTGATGGTGTACTGCAGGGACTAGCTACTGTACTGTGGTTACTTACTGTGGCCCTGGTCTGATTAGTTAGAACTAGAAATTTCCCTAGTTTCTCAGAGCTTTAAGGTATATCTGCTAATGCAGTATAAATAACTTTGTAAGTTTACTCTTTTTCCTTCAGGCTTAGGGTAGTTTTGTACTTGCCATTACAGAAAACAGTGGCTGTCACTTTTAGAGGAGATAGGGCTTATTAAAATACAAATTATTGTGTTCTATCCCTTTATTTCTGATTCAGTAGTTCCGGAATAGGGCACAAGAATATCTTCCTCTGACAAGTTCCCAGGTGATGCTAATACTAATGCCACGATTTGGGGCCACACTTTGAGAACTCCTGCATTACTAAAGATAATGAAACAGAAAATAACTGAATTCCTAGAACAAGTGTAATGTGCTATTAAAATAACTAGATTTCTCCTAGAGGCTTTTAGTGGAAGACTAATTCCTCTGAATTCTGGATTTTAGTCATCAACCTTCAAAAAAATTTGCATCCACTAAAAACTCAGAGAATGATCTACATCCCATCATAGGATAAAATGTAGGCTAAAATCAGAGGTACTCCTGAGAAACTGAATCACTGATATATTACCATTGTAAAAGGTAATGCTACTTTGGAAAAAATGGCAGTTTCTTAATTAATGAAACCTGCAAGCTACCACATAATTCAGCAGTTGCCTTCCTGGGCTTGTATACTTGAAAATTTATGTTTATACAAAAACCTGTACATGAATATTCATAGGAGCTTTAGTCATAATAGCTCCCAAACTGGAAACAACCCAGATGCCTTTAATGGGTAAACGATGTTACAAATTGTGATACTTCTATATTATGGAATACTATGCAGCAATAAAAAGGAATGCACTCTTGATTTACGTAGTCTTTAGAATGGATCTAAAGGGAATTATGCTGAGTAAAAAATGCAATATCCAAAGGTTATATGTTATATGATCCCATTTATATAGCACTTTAAAAATAACAAAATTATAGAGATTAGGGAATAATAGATCAGTATTTGTTAGGAGTTAGGGTTGAAATTGGGTAGGTAAGACTATATATAAAAAGATAGTATGAGGGATCCTTATCTTAATGGGACAGTTTTCTATCTTGATTATAGTTGTAGTTACATGCCTCTATACATGTGATAAGATTGTATGGAGGGACACATAAGCACAACAAGTGAAATCTGAATAAATTCTTGATTGTATTCATGTCTGTTTCCTGGTTTGGATATTGTACTATAGTTAGGCAAGATACTACCAAGTAGAGGAAACTGGGAGAAAAGTATATTGACTTTCTATATAATTATTTTGAAACTTCCTAAGAATTTATAGCTATTTCAAATTTAAGAGTTAAAAAATCACTTTCTGTCTTCAGGAGCATTGCTATTTCTCTGAGTGAACTGCCAACCAATTTGTATATTTGTCTGTTAAGTATTGTTGGTATACTGATTTGTTCTTTTCCTGTTAGGAAAATCTGCTGATGAGACTTCACTTCCATATTTCTGATGAAACCAAAGAGGATATATGTACTGCCCAACACTGCATCTCCCACCAGAAATTTGCAATGACATTGTTTGAGCAGGTGAACCTTATTTCTACCCTTATTACTTCTTAGACCTTTTGTTCAAGAACACTTTATCCTGGGATGTGGGGTGTCAAATAGGTGCCAAAACAGTTAATGACCATGGCTGCTTGGTTTTGCTTTCTTTCTCCCTGGGCCCAGTGTGTATGTACTAGCTGTGGCGCCACTTCTGATCCGCTGCCTTTCATCCAGATGGTGCATTACATCTCTACCACTTCCCTTTGGTGAGTCGTACAGAGTTCTCTGTACTTTAGGCGCTCCTTCAGTTGATTGGGTTTTCACTAAAGGCATCCAAATAGCTTATATCCTTACTGCTGAGTCTATGCCATATAGTAAGATTTCAGACCTGTAATTTTAAAGTAAGCTTTGTTTTCCTTATTTTCTATCCCTCCTTTTTTCTTAGGATCATTTGTGGCCAGCAAAATGGGAGGAGGAATGGGGATTCTATGACCTTTGGCTTTTGGGACAGGCAGAGGCACTCGCTGTGTTTGTGGAATTCTGAGGCTAGTCAGAACAAGGGGCTTTGGTGTAAGTAGGCAGAGGAAGAAAGTCAAATGTGAATTAGGCATTTACATATATGATATATTTAATTTAGCTGTGACTCTCACCATCATCCTTCTTCCATTTCCCATCTTGAAGCAATCAGGCTATTTGTATGTTGGAAAGACGAGAAAAACCCTCACCAAGCATGTTTGGTGAGCTGCTACAGAATGCCAGTACCATGGGGGATCTCCGGAACTGCCCGGTGAGTTAAGTCAGTAGTCACGTTTGGAGTGCAGAGGGGAACCCTGGGATTAGTAGAATTGAGTCTGAGCTGGTGGGAAACATGTCACATTACCCTTTTGTATGTTTTTCAGAGCAACTGTGGAGAGAGGATTCGAATTCGCCGTGTGTTGATGAATGCTCCACAGATTATCACAATTGGACTGGTATGGGACTCGGACCACTCAGACTTAGCAGAGGATGTCATTCATAGCCTGGGTACCTGCCTTAAATTGGGTGATGTGAGTGTTAGTTTAACTCTGACTTAAGAGTTGTGTCTTATTTTTGCTCAAGAGTGTGAACACTGAATGCAAAGGTATATCCTCAATGAGAAATACAGAGTTCTGGACAAATATACTTGTGTACAGTATTACCACCTTATCCATGGCTTCACTTGCTGTGGTTCTAGTTACTCATGGTTATCTGTGATCTGAAAATATTAAATGGAAAATTCCAAAAGTAAGCAATTTGTAAATTTTAAGTCACACATGGTTCTGAGTAGCATAATGAAATCTCACCCTGTTTTTGCTCTTTGCTCTCAAAGGGAGATGAATAATCCCTTTGTCCAGTGTATCCACACTGTATATGCTACTCACCCATTACTTAGTAGCATTTTCAGTTATCAGATTGACTGTTGCACTATTGCTATTTTTATGTTCAAGTAAAAGTAACCCTTATAGTAGCCTAATGTTGAATCACAATGCCTACATTATTAATTTCACTTCATCACATAGACATTGTATCCTTTCATATCATCACAAGAAGAATAAGTATAGTACAGTAAGATTTGAGAGAGAGAAGGACCACATTCACATAAACTTTATTATAGTATATTGTTATAATTGTTTTATTTTATTATTGTTGTTGTTAATCTCTCGCTGTGCCTAATTTATAAATTAAACTTTGTCATAGATATGTATGTATAGGAAAGAACAGAATATATAGGATTTGGCATTATATGCAGTTTCAGACATCTGCTGGGGGTCTTGGAATGTATCCCCTGCAAATAAGGGGTACTACTTTACATGTGCACACAGGTACATGGTCATATACCTGCTTTGGGTAGGTAGCAAATGCTTTTTATAAGATATGGGATGACCATGGCCTTGAAAGACAGGATAGGCAAAGCTTAGGTACTGGTGAAAATCAAGCAATTTATAGAGTTACTGTGTGCTCTACTCATTGTTAGTTTATACCAATGTAGAATAGGGAGATGTATTCAACCATGAGAGGTAGTAGGGTCAAAGACGTGAACAATCCTAAGTAGAGTTGCTTTGGGAGGTGAAGGAGGTGAAAGTTGGTGACTTGAGTTCTACAGATGAAATTCACAGTGAGAAACTGTTATCTCTTGAGAAGGAAATGAAATAGCTTGGGAGAGAATTTAGTGGGTTAATGGTTTTCTGTATATCTATTTAGGAAAATAGGGAAACAGACTTAAGACCGGGGTCGGGGTGGGGCTTTACCTTATCAGCTGTATGCCCTAATGAAGGTCCAGCCAGGGTTTTCCTTCCGTTCAAGAGAAGAACTAGAAACTGTCTAGTTTCCTTTCTATTAGATTTGCTCTGGGATAGTCCTATGACTAAGGAGATCCCTTGTTTTCAACTATCATTACGCCATTACTGAGAATAAATGGACTATTTGGGACCTTATTTTAGGTCTTCCCAAGGAATCTCTGATATGAGTAGGCTATGCATAACAAAATCTCCTTTTCCCAAAATTCTGTAGCCTACATATTCTGTACTGTTCTAGTTTTATTTTTATGATTGTTTTCTCAAGTTCAAGGCAAGAATCATTTTCTTCTTCTTCCCCTTTCCCTCCTAAGCCTCCTCTTCCCCTTCCTCTCCTTCTTCTTCTTCTCTTCCTTCTCCTTCTCCTTTTCTGTTTTGTCTCTTAGCACCAAGGACAGCATTGGGCACCTAGGAATTGAAAAGCTGGTAACTAGTAAGGGGGTATTGCTTCTCCTAAAGACATTCTTACCCCCTACTTCAGGTCTCATTAGGAAATTTATGTTTGTGGTGCCAGCTGATAAGTAACTTTTGAAATTTGAAGTGTGTTTTTGTTTTGGTTTGATTTTTCAACTTTTCCTGACTCCTCTTATGATAGACCCCAGCAAGAAAAATATTATTGAAAGTTAGGAAGAAACATCACCACCTTAATAGTTACTGGCCACTCTGTCTTGCTTTTTTCCTGTGTTTTGCCTTTTTGGGTTCATTTCTGATGATTAGTATGGACTAGTGAAAAATCTAAAATCTCTTATTGAAGTCTCAGAGAAGCAAGTCAGTACTTTAAGAAATAATGGAATCTGCTAGCAGATGATGTGAGGTTGAGTACGCGTCACTATTCTTTCCTTCTCTTCTTTCCCCACAGCTGTTTTTCAGAGTGACAGATGACCGGGCCAAGCAGTCTGAACTGTACTTAGTAGGAATGATCTGTTACTATGGCAAACATTATTCTACATTCTTTTTCCAAACAAAGATCCGCAAATGGATGTATTTTGATGATGCTCATGTCAAGGAGGTAGGAATATTTGAGCCCTTCTTAAAGTCTTTGGTAACTGCAACAAAACTAGGGATAATTATTTGTCTTCAGTATTTCTTTTTCATAATTTTAATGTCTCTGCCTATCTGTTGGATTTATGAGAGTATTAGTCTTGTCTTCCCCAATTGATGGCAAGTTCCTGAGACAGGATGGATGTATCTTCTATTATTTTCTCTAAATGTCCTCACATGGGCTGTAGAACAGTTCTGTAATTAGAGTTGACAAATTATTTTTTACATGTGTTAATTGAACAACAACAATCCAATGCCTCAGATTAGGTTATAAGGTTAGCAAAAATTTCAGAATGCCAAATCTTAAGAATTATTAGTGGGTAATACTATGTCTCTGTGCTGCTATAAATTATTCTCTGCCCTGGCTGGTGGCACAGTGGATAAGGCGCCAGCCTGTGAACCCAAAGGTCGCTAGTTCGATTCTCAGCCAGGGCAACATAAGCAGGTTGCAAAGCCAGGTCTCCAGCCAGATCTGTAGCTGGAGGCGGTGAAAGGCAACCATTTACTGATGTCTCTGTCCCTCTCTGCTTCTCTCCCTTCCCCCTCTCACTGAAAAAAATAAATGAAGTATTTTAAAAAGTTATTCTCTGATTGTTGGCTCCCTGAACATGTTTTTGAGATAGTATAGAGAAAATAGGGCTATGATGATATTTCAATCTCGAAACTTGGTATTCTGTAAACCAGAGTCCAGATGAAGTAGTTTAGGTGATATGTATGGGTTAGAAAGACTCTTGTGATTAAGTTAGAGCAGTTAGACTGCTTAATCATTCTACACCAATCCATGGGCCATAAGCAGCATCTTCCATAAATAGCAGTCTTTGGCAAATTCTCTAATTCTCTTTTTCTTCATTTCTTTCTTTGCTGCTGTAATTTTGGGCAGCATATACATTTTTTGAGCTTTAGGTTTTTCATTTGAATAAAAATACATGCTTTATAAGATAGTAAATAAGATAATATAAAAAGCATATAAATGTGTTTTAGTTAAATAATAATAACCCAATTATACATTTAGTGAACATCTATTATAAAATAAGAACTATGATAGTCGTGTGACTCCAAGAGCACACCATCTAACAATGTGACTGGTTCAAGTTGAAGAATTGGTGAGTTTGGGGATTTGATTGGATTGTTATTTCTGTGTCTATTCGGTCACTCTTTTTCACAGTTGTGGCAGCACTGACTCCAGCACAGAGCTAAGGCCGAGAGGTCCAGCTGTCTATTCTAAGCAGTTTGACATTTTATGTCCTTCAATGTAAGCTCTGGCATGGAATGTCATTTATTCTAAGGCAGTCTGTGAGATAGTTTGTCTGTTCTTTAGCTTCATAAAAGTGATTTTAATATTTAGGAGAAAATTGCAGAAATGCAAATTTCAAGCAAGGGCTTTGATTTGATGTCTGTGAAAGAAAAAAGATCACCAAGGCCATTGAAGTCCCCTCACATAACATATTCACCTTTGAATATGCTTTTTCGTATTTCACAACTAAATTGATGCTTCCTGGGAATAACATTAATTTTATTCATCATTCCTGTCTTTTACAGGGCTGTAAGCTTTCTAAAAGGATTTGATAAAAAAAGAGATTTAACTAAATTTATCAAGTGTAGGTACAAGATCTCTTTTGTTTTATCCTTACCTGATTCTTGTCTTTTTATCTTTTATTTTCTTTAGAAAAACAGAACAGGAAGATATGTTCTGAATTGTGTATATGAAGTATAATTGTCCTGTTCTTCTGATTGTTTTTGGTTTAGATTGGGCCCAAATGGAAGGATGTGGTTACCAAATGCATCAAGGGGCATTACCAGCCTTTGCTGCTGCTTTATGCAGACCCCCAGGGTACCCCAGTGTCCATCCAGGACCTGCCTCCCCAAGTTGAATTCCAGTCATACGGCAGGATGTGCTATGATAGTGAAGATTCAGGTGAGCAGCCTAGCTCTTAACTCACCCTTTCCCTTTCCAGTGTGATCATTGGGTATTTGGAACTCTTGATCATGAGCCTATCATTTAACTTAGCTTGGAGAAAGAGGATCCACTAGAGAAAAGAAACAACTACCAACTCGTGCTGAAGCCCAACTTTCACCAGCTTTGTGTTCTTCAGCCTCCAAGAATGTGTTGCCTATCTTCAATGAGGCCTCAACTCAAAAATTTGAAGGAAATTACGTTGAGAGAGATAATATATTTGTGATGGAAACCTCTAATATTTAACCATCTAGTATTGATAAAAATGACTGATGACTTAAGTCATCAGTGACTTAAGTGAGTTGTTATGACCAAGGGAAATGATATATTACTACAAAGGTAATCATAGTGTTAGGGATGAGAGATTTTTGTTTTAAAATGCTACATGCAGTAGTGATATTTTTTAGCTTATGAATCAGTTGTTTGCTTATAATTCAGTTGTTTGAACCTGAATTTTGTTTTACTGTAGAAACAATCTGTAACTTGATGGCTAAAGTCTCAGGTTGGCACATAGAGGCTCATAATATATTAGGAAATACAACCTTGATGATTTTAGAGTTCTGAAAAGGAGGAAAAGAAATGTTCTTTTCCACCTCTATTTTTAGGGTTGGCCCTAAGTATAATTTTGAAAGAGAAGACACTTGTCTCTGAAACCTTTTTCCCTCCCTTTTGTTTCTTTCCTGCTTGGTAACTGGTATTCTTTCCACTCTTGTGACCTCAACCAGCTCTACTTCTTCCTCCAATCAAACACCCATTTCTACCATTCATCTTAGCTAGGTGTTTAGAAGAAAATATTCTGATTTAACTAATTCACATTAAACTATAAATAATAGCCCTATAGTTTCCCAAAGATATTAAAAATGCTTATAATGTCAAATAGTTTTTTTTTTTTTAAGTGACATTTCTGGCAGTATAGCGAAAAATTATGGGATAGGGGTTATGTATGTCAGGTCAGCCTGGGACTCTTTAAGTAGATCTTATTTTTCACTTTTTCCTTTCTTCCACTTTCCCCCCATAGGTTTTCTAAAAGCCCCACAGTTTTTCACAGTGGCAGGCAAAGTGAGGGCTTCAGCAAGGTAGGGGCAGGAATGGGAAGAATTGTTTGTGTGTCTGGGTTATCTGGAAGTTGGGTGTTGGGAAGAATGGCTCTGGTATATACTTTTCACAGTTCCATCTAGGAATTTCTTGCCTTATGGACCTTTGTTGCCATCCAGCTCTTTGTCCCCTCTCTTACCTCTGTCTCTCTTTCCTCACTTCTGTATATGTGTCTCCTCCTTCCCTCAGGGAGGGAACCCTCCATCTCAAGTGATACTCGAACAGATTCCTCAACGGAGAGCTATCCCTACAAACACTCCCACCATGAATCTGGGGTCAGTCACTTCTCTTCTGATTCTCAGGGGACAGTCATCTATAATGTGGAGAATGATTCCACGTCTCAGAGCAGTCGGGACACAGGTAGGGACTCATGCAGTGGATCTTGCTTTTTCCTGCATAAAGGGTGTCCAAGAAAAAGGAAACTGGGACAAGTCAGAAATGTTTATCATGCAGAAAGAAGAAGGTGCAGCACTTCAGTAATTGAGTGGGATCAAAATAAGCAACATAATTCTGAATGAACGATGATGTTCTATTGCATATTTTCCTGTTAACAGCAATATGTCAGTAAGGACAATTGTAATATGATTATTGATGTGAATGTTTATTCTCCTTCTATGCTCTTAATCCCTGGCCCTCTCATAGTACTCCATTAAACTCTTGTGGTCTTGTACCTCGTAATATTCTCATTCTAGGCTTTGTCCCAAGTTAAGGGCTTTGAGAGAAGGGGCATGTTATGGTTAGGGGACACCTACTTATCACCTTGCTAGGCTTTTTGAAGGACAGAGACACATAATAATGAAAGCTTGCTGTTTTGTTAATGTGAGTTCAATACAGAAAATACTCTTAAATTTTTTTGTTACTCTATTGAGAGTGTGCCTATGTTGGTGGAAAAAATCAATATCGGGCATAAAAAGAAGAACAGTGAATAATTGACTACTGAGATGAAAAGTTATCACCCAAGGGATAGAACTTGGAAATTAGTGAGTTCATGGCTTCAGATTGGTGGTTTGTATTTTGTGCATGGCCATTTAAAAAAAAAAAATAGAGAATTCCAAACATATGCAGAAATATACAGAATAGCATACTGCTCCTCCATGAACCCATCACCTTGTTTCAATAATTATAGCCAATTTAGTTTTATCTGTACCCACTTCCCCTATTCCTGGATTATTCTGATATTCTGGATTATTCAAATCCCAGACATTTTTTATAAATAGTTTAGTATGTATATCTAAAATATAAGAAATCATTTTTAAGCTTACCATTATCAAACTTGAAAATATTAACAGTAGTTCCTTTAAACTACTAAATAACCAATGACTGTTTAAATATCTAATTTTCTTATAACTATTATCATGTTTTAATGGTTTGATTGACTCAGAATGGAAATGAGGTCTATATATTGCAATGGGTTGATAAGTGTTTTGCATTTCTTTTAATCTATAGGTTTCTCCTCTGTTTTTTCCCTTGCAATTTATTGTTAAAGAATCAGGTAGTTTGTCCTGTAGATTTCCTACACTCTAAATTTTGTTGATTGTGTTCTTGTGATAAACCTGAGCATGTTTCTCTGTGCTCTGTATTTCTTATAAGTTGGTTGTGGATCTACAGGTTTGGTGAGATTCATGTTGAATTATTATTATTTTTTTTAAGATTTTATTTATTATTTCCAGAGATGGGGGAAGAGAGAGAGGAAGAGAGGGTATGGTTGCCTTTCACCTGCCTCCAGCTATGCACATGGCTGGAGACCTGGCTTGCAATCTGATTATGTGCCCTGGCTGGGGAATCGAACCAATGACCTTTGGGTTCACAGGCCGGCACCTTAACCAAAGTGCCACCAGCCAGGTGGATTACTTTTGATGACTATTGTATATATGACTGCTGCAAATTGTGGTATTTTAAAAGATTTTATTTATTATTTCCAGAGATGGGGGAAGGGAAGGAGGCAGAGAGGGAGAAAAACATCAATATGTGGTTGCCTTTCACTTACCTTTAGCTATGGACCTGGCTGGAGACCTGGCTTGCAACCTGGCTACGTGCCCTGGCTGGGCATCGAAACAGCAACCTTTTGGTTCGCAGGTCAGTGCCTATCCACTGAGCCACCAGCCAGGGCCCAAGGTGTGGTATTTTAAAAACCGTATTTCTCCTGGCTGGTGGCACAGTGGATAAAGCGCCAGCCTGCAAACCCAAAGGTCGCTGGTTCATTTTCCCAGCTAGGGCACATAACCAGGTTGTAAGTCAGGTCTCCAGCCAGGTCCTTAGCTGGAGGCAGGTGAACGACGACCCATACATTGATGTCTCTCTCCCTCTCTGCCTCTCTCCCTTTCCCTCTCTCTAAAAATAATAAAATCTTACAAAACAAAACAAAAAAAATCACATTTCTGAAACTGAACTAGGGAGAAGCTAAGTCATAGGATAAATAAAGCATATTTTCCAGCAGAGTGAAGTTTATGCTAAGGGTTTGTGAATGGCTGGGGGTAGAGAAGCATATCCCCATTAGTTTAGTATTTATATTTCTAGTAGCTCCAAGTTATTTCATCCTTTCTTCAATATTTCTAATGGGTCTAGAGGTTGCAAAAAAGCAATAAAAGAATTCATCAATAAGTGTAGCCATAACCCTATATTGCTGATACCTGAATACGTATAAGAATTTTCATACACTAACATCTGAAACCAAATTTTTGGTAACTCTTAATGCATTTGAGAACCTATGGGATTTTCTCTAAGCTGCCTTTTGGTTTAATTCAATTTCTTAATTCACCTTTGGCCTCCAGCATTTTAGATGATTATATCCTTTAGAATCTGACCTTTGCTGTTATCAAATCATTCTCATGTATTCATATACACTGGGGATGAAGCAAGGCAAGTTACATGAAAAGCTTAGATCTCCTCGGTCTCCCAGTGATTTATATTGAGGAATTATGAAATACACATACTGTATAATCTCTTGGTGAAGCCAAGTTTGATGAAGCATGGTTGGTGATGGGAATGAGAATTATTCAAAGTTCAAATGTTCTTTTGAATGATTCACACTTAAGAAAGGTTTAGAATTGGGTCTTAAAGCCATACACAGTCAGAGCTCTTATGAGCAGACACTGGGACACCAGGGATAATACTAGATGTAATACAAATTAGGCTTTAATTGGTATGTGTTGCTAAATAAATAAAAGGTAAGCTCTGTCTTCTATTTATGAGAGTGAAAATGTATTGATACATGACATTTTTATATAATCCTTAAAAGTTTCACCTTTTAAAAAGTATCAAATAATGTGTTCTTCAGATTACTGGGAAAATTTATGAGTGGGATTGAGATTGGTAATTGCTCAGGAAATATGGTAAATTTGGAAGCTCCCGTTAACTACTTGACTTTCTTTGCATTTAGCTATTAAGAGGTTCTTGCTACACTTAAATCTGGTGACCATGACCCTTTTGGCTTCAGTCCATGGGTACACTAAATTTATGCTACTGCCATGAATCCCCAAGGGAGACTAATCTCCCAAGAGGATGGAGGTCAATCTCAGATAACCAGCTCTCAGATACCAGCTTACTCCCATTTCCTTGTTCTTTTAGGACACTTGACTGATAGCGAATGTAATCAGAAACTCACATCCAAGAAAGGGTCTCTGATAGAGCGCAAGAAGAGCTCTGGCCGGGTTAGGAGGAAAGGGGATGAGCCACAGGCCTCAGGGTACCACAGTGAAGGCAAGCCACTTTGCATTACTTCTCTTTCCTAATACACTTTATCAAACTTGTCACACTTCAGACTGGGGCTTCTGTTTTCTGCTCAAAGGGCTTTCCTTGCTTTTTCAATTTTGGGATCTGCGTATGCATGAGCACTTGAAACATATTTTTTCCATTCTTTGTGTTTTTAGGAGAAACACTGAAAGAGAAGCAGGCTCCTAGGAATGCCTCTAAACCATCCAGCAGCACCAACAGACTAAGGGATTTTAAAGAGACAGTCAGTAACATGATCCATAACAGACCATCCCTGGCTTCTCAGACCAACCTAGGATCTCCCTTTGGGGGAAGAGGAGGAGACCTGGTGGATAAAAAACCCAGGAACCTGCCTTTACACTCTTGTGATTGGGAAGTAGAGAGCACTAGCAGTGAGTCAAAATCCAGTTCTTCTAGCAAGTATCGTCCAACATGGAGACCCAAGCGGGAGTCTCTGAATATTGACAGTATCTTTAGTAAGGACAAAAGGAAACACTGTGGCTATACCCAGCTTAGCCCATTTTCTGAAGATGCAGGTGAGAAGATAACTAGGGAAGAATTGGGCTTTAGAATAAAGTTGATTTGTGTATTTTAAAAACCTGGGTTTCCTGGTAGACTTGACAAGGTTCATTTTTACCCCAATGTTGGGTCTTTTGGGGATGTAAGTTCAGTAAACAAGTAGCTGAAGAGAGGTTTTAGTTATGTCTTGATTTGAGGCAGTTGCTAAATCCACCTCCTTTTTCATATTTGTTTTTTGATTGGATAGCTAAAGAATTCACACCAGATGAACTAAGTAAGCCACCTGCTTATGACTTTAAAACTGATGGGCCAAGTCCTCAATACAAGCCTTGGGGCCCTGCACGGCCAGGCTCTCACCTTTTAGAGCAGCACCCTCGCCTAATCCAGCGAATGGAATCCGGCTATGAGAGCAGTGAGAGGAACAGCAGCAGTCCTGTCAGCCTGGATGCAGCTCTGCCTGAGAGCTTGAGTGTCTGCAGGTATTGTTTGGCCTTTGAATAATGGCATTGTCCCTATCTGCAGCGTGATCCACCCAGACAGTGAAGTAAGTGTACTTTATAACCATCTAGTGGGTGAAGTAGTTTGCTCTATGAACTTTCTATGGCAACAGCTCCCTCTGCTGGGAGAAAGAGTAAAGGCATTGGAGAAAGGAAAAGCCACTTAAAAGTATTATGTATAAACTAATTGTTTAATAAGTAACTTAATAAGGAAATGAATGAATAAACCAAAACATATTGTTCTACGATCAGAGACAAAACCCAATTTTTAATTATTCTTGCCTTTCATTTCAGGATAGGTTCTTTTTTAGGGTCACTGGGGACTCTGTGTTTTACGAAGCCGGTGATATTCATAATTCTGTAAGATAACGATGACAGTTTAATAGTCTTCATTGCACCCTATCTGTAGGGTCCAGTTTGCTATATAAATTTCAGATCTTCATATATTGTTTTTACTAAGTTGCCACAGAGGCAAGTTCCCTGACGATACAACTACGTAGAAAGAAGTGTTTCTCTCTTCTCCAAGGGTGGTATCCACATCCTCATACTTTCCCATTGCTCTTCCCTGGCCACTGGACCTTATTCAGTATTAATCATTAGAAGAAGGTATAAGAAAAAGGAAGCCAATCCATATTAGAGCACGTGTTTACCAATTTATTCAATAAATTTTGTGCCAGACCCTAGAGGTATAGAGGTACAGACGCTGGAGGTACAGAGTGTGATTGAGGTAAGATAAGATGGGGAAATGAGTGGGTGTTTCAGTTTTTCAGAAGTAGTTTAGCAGATGGTTTAATTATACCAATTCAATGCTTTGTTGCTGTTTTGAGGGAATTTTGTCCTAGGAACGTTGTTATTGCCTCCGGCTGCTTTCACTAGAATCTGGTTTCTCTTTTGAAGGGATCCAGGTGCTAAGAGATCCACTGTGTTGGCACCTTCCTGGCGTCACATCCCAAAGTCTCACAGCAGTAGCATCCTGGAGGTGGACTCCACAGCATACAGGAGTGGCTGGACAAAGCATCAGCCCCTCTCAAGTAAGCAGAAGGACAGTGGATTTGGAGGATTTGATTTGTCTGCCAATTTTGTTTGGGAAATAATCTTACCTGAAAACATTTGAAATTAGAGGGCAGTTGCACTTGGAGTATTCTATCAGAGTGTAAATGTGGAGGCATTTGAGCTGCTCTGTCTTTGGATTATCTATTTTTTTATTCATCACAGCTTGACGGCTTGTTTCTTTCTACATTGGAGAAATCCCTTGTGTGAGCAAGAGGAACAAAAATTTGATGGACAGTGTCAGTAGCATCTGCATTCATTAGAAGAATAAGTTCTAGGACTTTCCCTGGTGTAGAGGCAGCCTCTTAGGAATGCATTCCTTATTGTTTAATACCATGAATTGAGATAACACAGGATGACATGTAGACTGAACAAAATAGGGAAAAAAGTATTAGGTCAAACTTGCCCCTGTCCTTGTTTTCATAGCCTGTCCACTATCCAATCCCCCCTCCCCATCTTCTTGAGTGTGCCTTGTATCCTCATACTTCCTCCTTCTCAAAACAAGCTCTCAAGGAATGGTTTGACTCCTTCACACTAAATTTATGTGACTGAAAATAGTTTAAAGCATACTTTCTTTAAGAGAAAGTAATACTGGGGTTTCAAGTAGAGATTTGAGACAGCCATAGGTTTTAGCTTCATTTTTTTTTTAAGATTTTATTTTATTATTTTTAGAAAGAGGGGAAGAGAGAGAGGCAGAGAGGGTGAGAGATATCAATGTATGGTTGCTTTTCACCTGCCTCCAGCCACAGACCTGACTGGAGACCTGGCTTGCAACCTAGTTATGTTGCCCTGGCTGGGAATCGAACCTGCGACCTTTGAGTTCACAGGCCGGCACCTTATGGCTTCATTTTATTTTCTCCTCACAACACATGTATATACTTCGAGTGCATATTCTGCTTAAGTAGACACTCAGTCTAAATGGGTCAAAAGAAATTGTTTACTTAGAACTGAAAATTGAGGTGATAACTAGGCAGTATCCCCAACATGGAGACATTGGAATGACTAAGGGAAGATGGTTGAATACATAGTATCATTTAGTCTGCTGAAGAATTCTGAGAGCTACTAACTTAGAGGTCAGTTTTATGTGAAAGATGTGTTTCATTCCCCCCTGCCCCACCCTTTTGTGTGTGTGTATGTGGTCTGTTAGATGTGTTGGGAGTAGGGTGTGTGGGCCGACACCTAACTATGGTCTAATTTAATGAACTTCTGGATGTATATCTGGCCAACTTACTAGAAAGAAGAGGCTAAAATAGCATGTGTCAACTTGTAGAGATGAAACCAGGAACATTACTAATCTGACCACCAATTCTCTTGATAGCCACTTAGAGGTAGCTGGGAGGGAGGTATGCCTCAGTAATAAAAAGGCATGAACTCTTTTGTGTATGAGCACCATAGGTTGCTGACATCTGGCAGAGCAAAAGAATGCCTGTAGAAGCAGGCATCTCTGAAATCCTGGGCTGGAGTAAGTTATAATTAGAAACCCATAGAAGAAGTTGATGCTTCCTCATGAAGTCATACATTTGGTTGATTTCCCACATTTTAATTTATTTTGTGTTAATTAACATTGCTTTGAGAAACTTGTGATCATGCATGAGGGCTATTCCCTCTTCTCTTTTCTTCATATAGCCAATGCTATTTCAGCACACTAAAGACTTACATTTTATGATTTCTCTAAGAGCTTTAATTCTGTATTGGCTGGGTAGAATTCACCAATAGGATTCCTCAACTGGTAAAAGATATTTAGCAAGGACTTAAATTTCTCACACACCATACCACTTCACCATCCTCTTTGTATAGTGAATCTTACTTTTATTCCTTACAATTTAACTCAATCATAATAATTCAATAGAACAAATTTTTAAAAAGGTTTTGTTTATTTACTTTTAGAGAGAGGCAAAAGGAGGGAGAAAAAGAGGGAGAGACACATCAATGTGTGGTTGCCCCACAACCCAGGCATGTGCCCTGAGAATTGAACCAGCAACCCTTTGGTTCGCAGGCCAGTGCTCAATCCATTAGCCACACCAGCCAGGGCAGAACAAATATTTTTATCTGGTGCTTTGATCACTCTTTTAAAAATTACATAAGATAGGCCTGGCTGGTGGCTCAGTAGATAAGGTGCCAGCCTGTGAACCCAAAGGTTACTGGTTCTGTTCCCAGCCAGGGCACATAACCAGGTTGCAAGCTAGGTCTCCAGCCAGGTCCATAGCTAGAGGCAGGTGAAAGGCAACCATACAGTGATGCCTCTCTCCCTCTCTGCCTCTCTCCCTTCCCTTCTCTCTAAGAATAATGAATAAAATCTTTAAAAAAAATACATTAGTTAAATAAATCCAATCATTCAGTAGCCTGCCTGTTGCTTCTTCTAATTGAAGGTACCAATGTTACAATTATGCTATATATCTTTCTACATCTTTCTCTGTATTAATAAAATTATATAGATAAGTTTATTACTATCCTTTAAAAAGAATAAGGTCATACTCTACCTATTATTCTGTTACTTGATTTTTCATTTAATATAACATGGACATCCTTTTAGATCTATGAACACTAAATTTTTACTACTATGAACATTTTACAGACATTAAAGAGATAGTTGAAATTAATGGTGAGAAATTGACTTGCTTGAAGCTTCCCAATGAATCAGTGGCAGCATGTGGTAGAGAATGCTCCCTAATGATTAAAAGAAAGCATGGATTATTAATTTAACCTACCTTACTTTAATTGTTCCACTATTTACCATCTGTGTTACCTTGGGCAAGTTATTTTACCCTCTTTCTGACTAAGTTTCCTCATTTCTAAAATGTGGGCAGTAATAGTATTTACCTCATAAGTTGTTGTGAGAATTAAATGAAATAAGTAAAAGTGCTTAAAACTGTGCCTTTTACATGGTAAAGGCTAAACAAATGTTAGTTGTCATGTGATATTATTGTTATAAAACATTCAGTAAAAAATTATTATTTACAACCCAGGTCTCACTCTGAATCTGATATGGAAAACAATATTCAAAACATGTACCCCAAACTGGAGCCAAGAGTTCCAAGGAAAAGCTGTGCAGTGGCGGTACCTGCTGCAGGTGCTTAGCCTCGGTTATGGAAATGTAGGAACTTGTTTCTTTCCCTTGCTTGTATTTCAGGTGGGGAGATATCTTCCAAAAGTGAACTGGATGAATTGCAGGAAGAAGTGGCCAGGAGAGCCCAGGAACAGGAACTTCGAAAGAAACGGGAGAAGGAATTAGAGGCAGCGAAAGGGTTCAACCCTCATCCCAGCCGCTTTATGGACTTGGATGAACTGCAGAATCAGGGTAATTGTTGTATTAGTGTTGGTGATGGGGACAGTGAAAGGGAAAGAAAAAAATACACCAACCTCATAAATTCCCTGTCTTTGCTTTAGCAAAATTACATTTTATCTTAATTTGTCCATTTCAATGAGAGCTAGTTAAAGTAGGAGGCTACAGGCCTATTGACTGCAGACAGGCACTGATTTGGGGCCCATCTACTTAAAGCCTATAACTTACAGATAGTATATTGTTTATGAAAATAGATGTTATAGAAAGTGTAAGTAAAACTAGTCACAATTCAGAAACAGCAGAAAAGGGCAGTGAGCAAGCTGCACTGACCGTGAGGAGAATTCTACTTGCTGAGCAAAAGCATATCCTCAAGATTTTGCTTGGAATTCTAGGGAAGTCAATGTACCAAACAGGTTCTAAGAACAGAAAACCTATTGCCTTTTGATCCTCTGATAATCCATTTTCCAATCTCATATTATTTTCCTAAACTTTGCTTGAGCTTCCCTAACTGCTGCTCATTAGTCACATTTTTTCTTCAGTTGCTTTAGGAATATTTGTACCAGAAGAGACTAGTCTGCAAAATAGGAGTTAAAAAAAGCTGAGGTAGCTACCTTAAATAGGTACTGAAACCTATATCTCTGTTTTTAAAAAAAATAAAATTAATTATTATTATTCACAATCCCTGTATGTAACAAATTGTGCTAAACCATTGTAAAGAATATGAATCTGCTATTTTTGGGTGGCTGCTTTCTGTTGATCATGCCCCTCTTTATCAACACATAGAGAAGCTTCCTGGGCCTATTTAGGGGTAATTTTTCTTCTCTAATCCTGTAGTCTTTTTATTGAAGTCAGTTGTTGATTTTTATTTACTAAGGCATTGTATTCATTTCCAAACCAGTTTTAAATTCCTAATCCCTCAGCTGTCCCTATACTTAGATAGTCTTTTCTTCCTTTTTATCCATAAGCTATATTGCACTGATATCTCAGGTTTATATTGCCTTTTTAAAAAATATTTTATTTATTTTAGAGAGAGAGGTGAAGGGAGAGAGGCAGAGAGGGACAGAGAGAGACATCAATGTGTGGTTGCCTTTCGCCTGCCTCCAGCTACAGACCTGGCTGGAGACTTGGCTTGCAACCTCGTTATGTGCCCTGGCTGGGAATTGAACTAGCGACCTTTGGGTTCACAGGCCAGCACCTTATCTACTGTGCCACCAGCCAGAGCCTTAATATTGCTTTTGAAAGGGGAGACCTTTCATCTCCCTTCCTTGCCTCTTTTCCCTGATTCTGTCTGTGAAGTAGTAAGTTGAGAGAGAATCCCTCAGGCTGTATTTCATTGTCAATTCTCCACTTGGTTCAGCTTCTCCTGGAAAAGCAAGAAATGGAGTGCTAAGATTCTAGAGAATAAGGATTAAAATCTAGTACAATGATGGGTTAATTGTAGTTTACCTATATCTTTGTAGAGAACTTTGTTTTAATGGCTATAGCCACCACCTTTTATTATAAAGGTTGTATAGAGTCAGTAGATTTCAAATGTTATGAGAAAACTTCAGGCCTGGAGATTGGGGAGAACTACATCACTGGAGGTGGCATAGAACCTGAGTGCCAAGTTCTTCAGAACTAACTTGCTACTTCTGTGACCTTCCCATTACTCTTCAAAAGCCATGGTAAATTAGGGAGGGAATTCTAGGGGTGTGGAAGAGTCGTACCATGTCCAACTTCAGGTAAGTGGAGGTTTGAGACATTATGAAAGAAGTGACTCTGACATTTTTATTTCATTTTTTCCTTTTGAGCTTGGGAAAACTCACCATTGATCCCAATTGTAGGTGAACTTAAATAACAGGTACTACCAATTTATGGTTGTGAGTGAGTTAAAGGCAAAGGGTACATAAACTTGAGGATTCTTTCACAAAAGTTGCCCTTACTTTCTTGCTTTTTCATCTGGCTCTGTACTTGGACTCTCCTGCACCTGCTTTGGCACACATTCTCTTTCAGGGGAGGAATACCTCAGGCTCTCTATATGGGAAGGTAACTTTTGTGAGGTAGGTTTGGTGAGCAAGGGAATGATAAAAGTTAATACTTGCAGTGCTGATGAAAAGTATGTGCATACAAACCAACAACAAAGATGGTTCGACGGACATATTGAGGTTAGGAACTGTAGACCATTTGTGCCCAAGAGGGATACTGATTTTTCGGTTGAGGGTGGTGCAGAGAGGACTGTGAATTGATGTAGGAATGAAATGTTAACAGATGGGTTTCCACAGAGGAGTGAAGCCGCTTTTGCCTTAATATAGCAGTTGAGGTCTCAGTGGAGATCTTGGATATTCTGATACTGGTTGGCAAGGTGTATCTTGTTGCACTGTGGAAAAGCAGGTTAATAAAAGCATAAGAATCCACCCTTCTGCTATAGACAGTACTTTGTTCCTTTCCTGAGGGACTCCCTAAAAGGTCTTGGATTTGGAGTATGTGGCAAACAAAGACATACCCTCTTTCATGCTTTGGGTAAGGTCTTACTGAAGGCAAAAAATGGACATCCTACTTGTCTCAGAGAATTCTTAATAGCAATGGACAGTTGGAAAAAGGGTAGAACAAAGGCTCAGCAGCAAAGATCTGTGTGCACTGAAGGGAAACAACAGTGCATAGGAAAAGTTGGAAGCATTTGTAATAAAAATGAAAAGTGCTGGCCCTTTCAGGGAGGAGTGACGGCTTTGAGAGGTCCCTGCAAGAGGCAGATTCAATATTTGAAGAGTCGCTGCATCTGGAACAGAGGGGAGACTGTGCTGCAGCTTTGGCTCTCTGTAACGAAGCTATCTGTAAGTAACTAACCGGTATGCTTATGGCCCTTTTGATTAACTTCATAACAGATATTATTAGTGTTGGCATTCAGATGGAATAAAAACAGCTTTTATGTCTCCCCACTTACTCTTCCAAACTGAGAGGCCCTTTAGCTACCTTTGCCCTTCAGATTTCTAAGTGTGCCAGGTGCTGTCACTGTGGCCTATGGATATTTACTAGAATAACCAGGAGTCCACCGATGGATAACTACCCAGCCATGCCTACCTTCTTATCCCAAGATAAATTAGACCTCATATATGAGGGTAGCTTGCACTTTTTCTAGTCACTGCTCAGTGAGGTGCAGCTTATGGAAGAAAGAGAGTAATAAATTGGCTGTGGCTCCTAGGCCTGTGACTTTGCACTGCATATTTAATTCTTTGTGTTTTTCCCCCTGCCTTTCTGATATGCTGCCCCATCCGGTTATAGCAAGGAACTAAGGGTTAGAATTTGTATCTGGTTCTTAAATGTGACCCACAAGAAGCTGTGTTCTGTAAAGTCAGATGCAGGTGTGGATCTTATTTCTGCTGTTGGCTGTCAGGAGAGGGGAGTTGGGAGCAGAGTGTGGACACCAGAGTCAGACAGGTCAGCTGCAAAAGACAAAAGTGGCAGCCTGTAAGATGGATGCACCAGTTTATCTTTTTAACTCATTTTAGTTTAGCTTTTTATTTGTTTGTTTTTAAAATTAGAATTAACCGGTTTGGCCTCCATGGCTTCTGTGAATGTTCCTTACAGCCAGAGCCCAGGACAGCATATGCATGGTCCACGCCTTACATTCCTGCTGCATATTTTGAGTTTTACTGCATATGTTTTGCTCATTTTTGGTTCAATTTTATTCTTTTTATTTTTGTTTGTATTTTGTGTTCCGTTCCTGCTGTATTTTCTTTTGCATTTTAGCTAAACTAAGACTTGCCCTGCATGGTGCCAGCTCTAGCACGCACAGCAGAGCCCTAGTCGATAAGAAGTTGCAAATCAGTATTCGAAAAGCACGGAGCCTGCAGGATCGCATGCAGCAGCAGCAATCATCGCAGCAACCGTCGCAGCCCTCAGCCTGCCTCCCCTCTCAGGCAGGGGCTCTCCCTCAGCCAACAAGGTAGTGCGTTGGAACCACAGCAGCTTATGTATGCCAGGGGAGGAAGTGGCCTGGGTCCTCCATAGCCAGCGCTCACACTGTCTTGGCAACTGCAGGGGAAAGAAGATTCCTTTGAAAAAAACTTATTCTCTCAGGTCATACATACAGTGAAAACTTATCCCACTGTTGGTCCTTTTCCTAAGAGTTCCTAGAAAGGTGCAGAAAGTATAGCATAATAAATAAACCACTTGGTCATTTCCAGTGGGGGAGTTATCGTGTGCAATAACAGACTTATTAAATTTGTAAATATTAAGTTCTTAGATACGGCAATCCGAGCTACAGTTCACATTGCAGTAGCAGCCATGTGATTTGTTTTGAGGTTTTAGTGGCTTCTTGCCTAATGGAAGCAGGAAAAGTAATCTTCCTTGCTTTGATGAAACTATAGAGAAGAGACACGAAGAGTCCTTTTGTTTTGATCCCCTGTGGTTAAGACTAGGAAAAACGTCCCTATGGCCATTGATGTAGCTCTCACATTTTAGCCCTTGAATTTGGGTGTTACTTAGAATAGATAGATTCTAAGTAAATTTTGGCTGTTAATAATCAGAATATAAATATTATAAAAGCAGCTAACATTTTTTGAACATCTGCCTATACCCAGGCACTAAGCTTAAACACTGTTTTATTTTATTTTACTCACCATAACCTTATTATAAGGACTATTTAGTGATATGTATAAATAAGAAAATCAGGCTTAGAGGATAAGATAAGCAAGGTACCCAGTATTACTCAGCTAAGTAAGCGGTACAAGTGTGGAATTCAAATCCAGGTAGGTCTATTCAACTCCATTAGTTTTCCCATATAATATCATATTCTTCATAATATTGTAAGGGTGACTGAGTGACTGTATCCACAAAAGTTTATAATTCATTATCATTCAAGTTGAATGCTCATAGTTAGAGTCCTTTTTCTGTTGTGTATGCTCTACCAGTTGAATGCTGATCTGAGAAACTGATCAGATATGCTTTGAATATAAACAATTTAGGCAGCTAAAGTCTTTTCAGAAAACTTATGCCACTTGATGTATGTGAGTGATCAAGGTTTTACTTAAGTGCTTATAACACAATTTTTAAGTCAAAAGTACAAAACAATTTTTAATAAATGAACTAAATGCTGACTCACACTCCCATATTTTAAGACAATATAGTGCATTACTTTGGGGAAACATCTTGGTGAGTAATATAACCAAATCCAGGTTATGAAAACTCTTGAAATGTTTATCTTTATGTAATTTCATGAGCCCAAACCACCCTATACTCTGTAAATATGGCATTTTGGTTCTTTTGGCTGTTCTACTTCTTGGATCCCAGGTATGAGGTGATTTTTAGGTTTTGCTTATTTTCTAGGTCATCTGCATGTGGAACTAGCAATTTTTGTTTTTTAATTTGCAAGTAAGATATTGGAATTGGACTTTATTGGAAGTGAAGAATACTGGCAGGGGGTTTAATACTACTGTGTGCAACTTTGGTGAGGGCTTGCACTAAAGAGGATTAATATTACCTATTATTTGGGTATAAGCAGACCATGAGCCTTCCCTTGTGAGCTTTTAAACTGTTGACTATACTTATGCTTATCTTTGCATTTATTCTCACCATTCCCTCTGTGGATAGCTAGAAATGGAAACTGAGTGAAAAGGTTTTGTAAGTGATCTTATTAATCAAGACAGCTTATGACTGGCTCTCTCCACTTATTTCAGTGAACAGCCTATCCCGCTCCAAGTATTGTTAGGCCAGGAGGCCCAACTGGAACCCTACACGAATACAGAGTTTGGAGCCAGTTCTTTCATCTATTCGTCTGCTTCCTGCCATGAGTCACAGTCATCACAATTCCCAGAGCCATCTGCCTTGTCTGCCCCACAGCATAATTCCCCCAGTAGGTCTGCCTCGAATCTCCTTACTTCAGTTGAGGTGGATAAAGTTGACCCCTCTGTGTTCCACAAGCCGTGCTTACCTAAAACACCAGGGACAGTTGAGAAGAACTCTCATCATAGTTGGGAACCATTAGATATACCGGAGGGTAAGCTTCAAGGCTACAGGGATGATAACAGCAGCTGCAATAGGTTCCTCCCTCAAGACGGAAAAGGCATTGATCAAGAAGAGCTATTCCAAGAAAAGAGGGATCCTGTTGACTCATCCCACATGATACCTTGGTCACACCCAACTGGAACAGCCACCTTTGAGAGAGATGATGCACATAGCCCAGGCTATAGTCCTCTAAGCTCATCAGCTCAGCCTGACCTTCCCCTTTACAGAGGCTGCCACCCCATAATGCCTGCTACTTCCTCATCTATGTTTCACTCTTCTGATACTGTGCAGAAAACTAACCAATGCCCCCAAGCCAAAAGCCTCAAAACTTTGACTTCAAAAGTGGATGGAGGCAGTGAGGAGCCCAAAAGGCCAGAATTTCCAGGTACAAAGGGGCTTGTCCGTTCTCTGGCAGAACAGTTCCAGAGGATGCAAGGTGCCACCACAAGAGATGGTACAGATTCCCTGGACAGAAGTTTTCCAAATAGTCTAAGGAAGAACTCTTCCCCTTCTGATTCTAAGCCTCCTTTCCCAAAGGATCAAGAGAAAGGCCATTGGCCTTGGGTAAAACAGCAACCTTCTGTGAATAGTAGGGACAGACTGCTTTCCTGGGAAGAGCCTTCTGATCATCCTTCTCTGGCCATAAACTCTGGGCTGCCCAATGGTGAAACTTCTTGGGGAGGACAGCCCAGGGTGGCAGAACCCGGTATGTACCAAGGGAAGCCATCACAAGTAAGAGACACTAGGCCTAAGGAATTGGGCAGCAATGTGGACTTGGGAACTCCCTTGCCTTTGGATTCCTGGGTTAATGTCACAAGGCTCTGTGATTCTCAGCTTAAACATGGGGTCCCTGGGCCCGAAATCAGGTCCTTCCCCCCAAATCCCCATACCTGTGTAGCCTATCCAGACAGAAACCACAGTCTTTTGCATCCACACTGGAACCAAGACACAGAGCACGAGACCTCAGAATTGGAGTCTCTCTACCAGGCCAGTCTTCAGGCTTCTCAAACTGGCTCTTCTGGATGGGAACAGCAGGGAGTGGCCTGGTATCCACTTAGCCAAACAGGTAAGAATGTAACCAGGGATGGGGGAGTGGAGGATGTGTAAAAGCTGAAAGCATGAGGACAAGATCAGAGGTGAGGTGGTATTCCATCCAAATAATATCCCCAGTTTACGAGATGGTAGTAGAACTTTTGACTTTATTTGTAAAGACTTCAGGACAAGGCTAGACATTTTTCTGGCTAGAGTGAAGACTGGGGACAGAATCATCACTCATAGTCCAGTTCTCTCCTAAAGAAAGAGACCAATGAGTATATGCCCAAGGCTTTTTCAATATATGAGGTCTGTCCTGAAAGTATTGAACCAATGTCAATCTAATTAAGACAATTGCGTGGCTGACACTTTTGGGACAGACCTCCTACTGGTCAGTGCTAAGGAATGGCTCCTAGGTCTTTGAGTGATTCAGCATGACACGGAAGAGTCATCCTTCTGTGGCTTAGAAGCAGAACTAACCCCAAGATCCAGCTTCCAGATCCAATTTGCGATGAAGATGTCCACATTGAGCCAAGTCTGCAAAGGGTGTTTCCAGATTATACTGAACCAGCAATCTCAAGATCCCCGGTCCCTTTAGGAGCTGCCAGGTTTAGGATTTTCAAGGTAATAGGCTTGCAGGGTACCCATTCACTGACTTTTCATGAGATTGTATTGTGTGAAGAGTGAAATCTACACTTTAAATGCACATCAGACTTAGTTCTGGAAATTGAATAAATGAAGAATATCACTTAAGAATTTCAAAGCCTGAACTATTAGTATAAATTTGGGATGTCACTTAACCTATAAAAAGAGAATTCAATAATTTTTTTAAAAAAGATATGTTGCTTTTCATCTCTTTGAATACTTCTTGCCTGCAAAGTTTCTTTTGAGAAATCTGCTAATAGTCTTATAGGCACCCCTTTGTAAGTAACTCTCCTCTTTTCTCTTGCTGCTTTTAAGATTCTCTCTTTATTTTTAACCTTTGGCATTTCAATTATGATGTGTTGTGGTGTGGTTTAATCTGGATCTAGCTTGTTTGGAATTGTCTGTGCTTCCTTGACTTGTATCTATTTCCTTTGCTAAATTTGGAAAGTTTTCCTTCATTATTTTTCCACATTAAGTTTTTAATTTCTTGCTCTTCCTCTTTCCCTTCTGGCACCCCTATGATTCAGATGTTGGTAAACTTAAAGATGTCTCAGGTTCCTAAGCCTCTCCTCATTTTTTTTTCAATTCTTATTTCTTCATTCTATACTGGTTGACTGTTTATTTCTTTCTTATGTTCCAAATTGTTGATTTGAACCCCGACTTCCTTCCCTTCACCATTGATTGGTTTCATGTGGATATTCTTTTATTGATAAAAATGACAGATAACATTGTGTACATTTAAGGTATACAATGTGATGGTTTGATACATGTATTTATTACTAAATGATTGCCACAAGAAGGTTAGTTAACACAACCATCATCACACATGACTGAAATATTTTTGTATTTTTAAAAAAGTTTTATTATTGTTATTTTTATGGTTTAAGAGCTCTTAAACTCTCTTAGCAACTTTCAGGTATATAATACAATACTGTTAAGTATAGTCATGATCCGCAGAACTTATAACTGGAAGTTTATACCCTTTGACTAACATCGCTTCAATTCCCCCAACTTCTAGCCCCTGGCAACTACCATTCTATTCTCTGTTTCAATTAGTTTGCCTTTTTTTAGATTCCACATATAAGATCTTGCAGTATTTGTCTTTCGCTGACTTATTTTTTTAAAAAGCTTTATTGGTATATAATTTACAGAATTCATAAAGTTTTTTATTATATTCATAAGAGTTGTCTGTCCATCACCACGATTAATTTTAGTTTGCTCATCACCCCAAAAAGAAAGCCTGTGCCCATTAGTAGTCACTTTTCATTTCCTTCTACCCCTTTCTCCCAGCCACAGGCAACTTCTAATCTATTTTCTGCCTATAGATTTACTTATTTTGGACATTTTTATATAGATGGAAGGATATACCATATTTGTGACCAGATTGTTGACATTACTATAGTTCCTAAAGAGTTATACAAACACTGCCCTTGACCAATATTCTAAATTTCATAGTACTTTGGAGTTGGGCAGATAACATCTTAAAAATAAAAAGTAACTTTTTGTCATGGTATATTTAAAAGTAATGAGTCTCACATACTTATCACTAACTTGTGTGGTGATTATTTTGGCTAATTTTTAATATATGGCCAATAATTGATTTAGCTATATCACCCTCCCCTTTCCCACCGGATTACTTTAAAATGTAACCCAGACATCATATTATTTCATCCATAGTTTAGAATCTGTCTCAAAGAAATAAAGGCTTATTTTAAAATTTTTGTTTACTGATGAGAGGGAAAGAGAGAGAAACATGGACCTATTGTTCTACTTATTCTGTGCATTCCTTGGTTGAGTTTTATGTGTCCAGACCCATAACCCCACAACCTTGCTTTATTAAGATGATATACCAACCAACTGAGCTATTTGAGTTGGGCTCTGCTTGATTATCTTTAAGGAACCTGAGTCTACTCCCTTCAGGAGGTTTCAATGACCACCTCCTTATCTAGGCAAGAATGCTTGACTTGATTAGAGGAGCACCCGATTCTAATCATTGTAGCTGTAATTCTTAAACCTGAGTGCCCATCATAGTCATGCAAGGAGTGGCTTTTTAAAAAATCAAATAATCAAAAAATATATATATTTGCTTATAAAATACTATGTAGATCTACATGTACAGTGTTTTATTTGGGGGCGGGCAGTAATACAGGTTTTTTTCCTCTTAATAATACTTCATGAAAATCCCTCCAAGTCACCTAGTTTAACTCCATTCTTTTTTAGTGGTGGGCAATATTTGATATTGAGGATACCATAATGTATTTTACCATTCTTTTCTAGATGGGCATTATTTTTAGTTATTGGCTACCACAAACAATGCTATAATATAGTGGTATTTTTGCTTCTTATTCCCTGGAGTAAATTTGTTGGTAAGAGGGTACATATATTTTCAACTTTAATTGATATTTCTAGATTACTTTTTAGGAAAGCTGTAACATTTTACATTTCATAAACAATGTCTGAGTATATTCTCCCATTTTTAAAAAAAATCCTCATCCGAGGATATGTTTATTGACTTTAGAAGGAGAGGAAAAGAGGGGGACAGAGGGGAGCAAAAAGGGGATGGATGTAATACAACAACAATAAAATTAAAAAAAAAAAAAAAGGAAAGGAGAGATAGAGGAAGAGGGAGAGAGACAGAGACAGGGAGAGAGGCATCGAAGTAAGAGAGAAAAATCAATCGGTTGTCTCCTATACACATCCTGAATGGGGATTGAACCCACCACTTATGTATGTGTCCTGACTGGGAATTGAACCCATAACCCTTTAGTGCATGGGATGATGCTCCAACCAACTAAGCCACTCAGCCAGAGAGGGATTCTCCCACACTTTAGGGGAAAGCTTTTAAAAATATTGCTGTGCTTCAACCACAAAGATTTGGATTCAGTAGGTCTGTGGAGAGATACTGGAAGCTATATTTATTTATTTATTTAAGATTTTATTCGTTATTCTTAGAGAGATGGGCAGAGAAGGAGGAAGAAAGGGAGGGAAACATCAAAGTATGGTTGCCTTTCACCTGCCTCCAATTGTGGACCTGGCTGGAGACCTGGCTTGCAACCTTGTTATGTGCCCTGGCTGGGAATCGAACCAGCAACCCATGCTGGTGCCATTCTATTGAGCCACCAGCCAGGGCCAGAAGCCATATATTTTTAAAGCTCCTAGATGAATATGAGGTGGTTTTAGGACCACTGCATTAAAACTCCCAGGAAACATTAAAAATAACTTGTCTTCTAGCTTCATATCAGCAATCCCATGCTTTAGCCTGAAGATGTATATTAGAATCAAAATATCAAATCAAGATATCACTTGGTGATAGACATAGATATATCAAATACAGGTCAAGGACATGTGCATCTTCAGAATGGAAGGCTTAACTATGTGCATTGGGGCGAGCCCCTTGGCAATCACATATCCAGTTTGGAGCAGCTCTTAACAGTCTAACAAGATTTTGAGGAAGAGATAAGCATTTAGTGATTGTTTAGAATGTTAAGTAATTGAGAGAAGCTAATGGAAATTAAAGAGTATTACATGTACAAAACATAACTGAAGAGCTCTTATTTATAATAATAGGAAGCAAAAATTTAGAGACTTGAATTTTAATAATGGTTTAACTACTTACTGCCTGTCAGACCATGGAACTCATTTTCATTTTCATGTTATATAAAATGAGGTTTGATAGATGATTACTATGATCATTTCAGTTTCTAACTAGACTGGAGCTAATATTTCTTTGTCATCACAGACACTCTGGAGACTCATTGTGACAGAAAATTTCCTCTATATATTTTAAGTCCTTGGCCCAAGTCTCACAGAAGCGAAGTTTTACAAAGTGTTTACAAAAATAAAATGATGCAAGATGGGCACATTCAGCTTTCTCTCCACAGAGCCCCTTCTCTACAAGGTTCTTCAAGGCCTGTGTTCTGAGACCCTTGTGGCATATAAGAAAATTAAGCATATTCTGAAACTTTTGTTTCTACATTCCAGGAGCACATCCTCCATTAGATTCAGGCACACTTACTTGTTTAATGAAACAACTCCTGGCTCAGAGTTTAGGCTCCAAGAGAAGCGATGGCTTCAACTGTATTTATCTTTTCCTCTTCAGGCTCTGCAGATGGTGTTGGAAGGAGGTTGCACTCAGCCCCTGGCCTTGGCCTCTCAAAGACCCCAACAGCAGAAATGGAGCATAGTCTCCATGAAGCCAGCACAGTGCCTGCTTCTCAGGTAGCAGCCTGAGGTGCTAAGGTGCTGGGCATGGGTGGTGTGTTGGGGAAGGATCTGTGGAGAGATATGAGTGGTAGGGTTGGTGGTGAAATAGGGGCACGGTAATGTGGGACTATTAGATAAGAACAAGATCAATGATTGAACCACTTTTGAAAGACAGGAGATTGACACCCAGGTATTACCTTTCAAATATATCTTGTTCAGTTCTCTACTAGTGAGTCTTACCCTATTCTCTCCCAGATTCCTGCAAACAATCTGTGGGAAAACCCCAGGTCTCGTATTACGTATTGGCCTATGTGCGTCTGTGTATTTAAAGGCTATATCTTGTCAAGACCCCAACAGGAAGTAGGAAGACGATCATAAGTACAGTGCAGAGAATTTTTGCTGCATCTCATGCAGTGTCAGTGGCACACCTGTCTTAGAGAGGGAGGAGGTCCCAGTCTCTTCCTGCAGTTTTGTAAGTAGAATCAGTGTCTGTCTATTCAGAGCACCCTTTTTCTCTTGCTAGGTAAAATGTTGTGCAAGTGAAGGGGCAGAAAAAAACTGAAGGTTGTAATTTGGGGGAAAGCCATGTGCACTCAGCAAAGATGAGGACACATAGTCATTATTTCAGTGACACACATTTAGTTGGAACCCAGAGGAATGTCCCTTCCCTGCAGCAGTTCTGCAAAGTGTATTATAGGATCCCCAGGGTTAAAAAAGTCCCAGTCGCCTGAGAGGGGTCTTTGAGAACCAATGGCTGCTCTTTGGGTCAGAACCCATTGCACTAATCTAAGGAAGAGATGGAATGGAACATTGTTTTGCCTTTTCCTCCCCACCCTAGTACTTGGTTGAGATCCAGTGTGCATTCAAGCTGAAATAAAGTATGTGCATTAGAAGAAAAAAAAAGGAAAATGATTTTAAAATCCTCCTCCTGAGGATTTTCTTACATAATTAGTGAAGTAATCTGTAGATGAAAGGGACAGGGACATCCAAGTCAGCAGAGATCAACAAATTCCAATAGTTTCGGTGGCTAGATTTATAAATTGTGCCTTTTGAGAATTTTACACACTTGCTGAGGCAAGCTGAGTTTTCATTACAGTAGAGGTCAGGATTTAGAGCACCAATGCATTGAAACTTGTTCACCAGGTTAGCTCAATAAAAATTTTAAAACAGGTTTTTTTTTTCTTTCTTTTTTTAAAGTTTATTATTATTATTTTTTTTAGAGAGATGGGAACGGAGAGAGGCAGAAAGGGAGAAAGACTTTATGTATGTTTGCCTTTCATCTGCTTCCAGCTACGGGCCTGGCTGGAGAGTGGCTTGCAACCTGGTTATGTGCCCTGGCTGGGCACATCAAACAAGTGACCTTTGGGTTTGCAGGCCGGTGCCTTATCCACTGTGCTACCAGCTGGGGCCTAAAACAGGTCTTAGATATGTGGTATAAAAACGAAAAGCTACAAAAGGACATAGAATGAAAACTAAGTCTGTATTGTACTAGTCTTTTAGATCCAGTTTCTCTTCGCTAGAGGCAGTCATTTTTTCTAATTTATTGTTCATCAGTTCCTGAACAACTCCGAACAGTTTGCTATTCATTTTGGAAAAAGTGGTCTTTTTTTGTCCAGCATGTCTTCCATACCTTTAATGCATTTAATGGCAAATAGTTACATTCCTAGGAGATTTGGCTTGCTTTCTTCTGACCTCTGTATCATTCATTCATTCATTCAATCATTCTTTTAATTGCTTATTGAGTTTATATATTCTAGGTACTGTGCCAGGTGCTGGGGATACAGTGGCTTATGAGCTAGATGTAGTCCCTGCTCTCATGGACTTTACAGTCTACTGGAGGAGACAAACAATTCTAATATAACATGACAGGATTTAATGCTATGGAAGTATAACAAGGAAATCTAGGCTTGAGGGATAAGAAAAGACTTCCTGGAAGAAGTAGAAAGTATATATATTATAGGTAGAGGGATCTGAAGCATATGTTAACTAAATTACAGTAAGTTTGGTACGGCAAGATTAGACTCTGGCAAGGGAAGGATGGAAAATGTTGACTACTGAACCTGGAAAGAATATAAACAAGGGTCATATCATGAACCACAGCAAGAAATTTGGGAGGATAGTGAGAAGTGGACATACTGGGGAGCCAGTTAGGAAGCAAAAATCAATGGGACTTGGTTCCTACCTGCCTTAATATGAGGAAAGGATAATCAAAAGATCATGTCTGGGAATTATGGGTTGATTGATGATGATATATTTGAGAAAAGAGAAGTAGGAATATATTTAAGGGAAGAGATGTGTACAATTTTAGATATAAAAGGTGGGGCAAAAGTAGGTTTACAGATACAAGTACTCAAAACACAGAGCTCATTCTTATGTTATTATTTATTAATTTTTATACTATTTTCCATAGAACTGTAAGCCTACTTTTGCCCCACCCTGTATTAAGCTTGAATGGAGATACCTTGTAGGCCTTTGGATATGAGACATGTAGATGCAAAATTGAAATTAGAAAATCATACCCATTGAAAAGAGGAAAAGAGTATTGTGAAAGAAAGGAGCCAAGACATATCCCCAAAGAATATCAGACTTATTGTGGTCCTTCTAAAGCCCTCTAAAAGGAGACTTAGTAGAAAAGATCAGAGAGAGAGAAGGGAAACCCATTAAGTGTGGTGTCACTGTCCAGAAGAAAGAAGTAGTTAGTTGGTTGTGTTACATGCTAAAAGAACCTGGTCCTCAGCCTATATGGCAAATGCCTACTATGTTCTTTCTGATGAAAGAACGCAAATTCTGTCCTTAAATAGCTTACAGTCTCATAAAGAAAATAAGATATACTGGCATATAGATTATTTTATTTACTATTTATTAAATGCCTGTAATGTTCCAGGTGCTGTTCAAGGTGCTGGGGATTCTGGAATGAAAGAACTGTATTCTACTAGGAGAAAAAGACAATAAACAAGTTAATCCTAGACAATGTGTGCTAAAGAAGAATAAAACAAAGCAAGAGGATAAGGAGTGAAGAGGTAACAGTGGTTATTCTCAGGATTATTTTTGATAGAGTAGTGAGGGAAATCAGCTCGAAGGAAGAAACATTGATCAGAGACCTCAGTGATATGAAGGCGTGAGCCATGGAAAGAACATTCCAGGGAAAAGAAGCAGTAAGTGTAAAAGGCCTGAGGTGAAATGAGTATGGTGTATTTGTGGAACATTAAGAAGGTTGGAATACAAAATATGCAGGAGATAAGTGAGAGAGAGTGGCACTGCCATAACACATAGAAACTTGCAGGCCACAATAAGGAGTAGTAGGCTAGAGATAGGAAGGTCAGATCAGAGGTTGAAATATGAAACCTACGGGTAGAAACAACAGTATTTGGCAAAGGCAGCTAATGGAATAGTAGATGAAAAGTGCAAAATCAAGAGCAATTTCAATATATGAATCTGGGTGACTTAAGAAAATGTGGTACCTGGATGAGGAGTTTGGAAAATGTTGCTTCAATGGTGGACATATGAGTGTTTCAAATGTTAAAGGGGATATTTCTGAGATTTTGCCACAAAAATAAATAACTGATGGAGTGTAGAGCAGGACATAAGAATCAGTGGGTGCAAATTTGATAGGCAAACAAGGATACAGTGAAATGTAGCAATGACAGGAAAGAAAATGGAGTACTAGAGTTCTTGACAGTACACTTAAGGAGATATATTTTGGTTCCTAATATTCAGAAAGAGTTTAGAATTTTCTTTCTCAACCTCTTGGGCTTTCTTGAATTTCTCTCTCATTTCTTTTCTGTTTTTACATTTCTATCTCTCTCTTTAATTCTATTTGCATTAAGGAGTTTGCTGAAGATGTAGATGTAGATGGTAGGGTTGGGAAAGTAATGGCTATGAGGAAGATAAGTCAAAAGAGAAGGATATGGATGCAGTTTGGTGTCTCCAGTTTATAGTGATCAAGATGTTTCCTAGAGGGATGAATAGGAAGAGTAACTGAGTAAACTGAATCCCTTTCCAGAACAAGGCATGTTTGCACTTTAGTTCCCTCCATCTCCCCCTGCTTGCCTCACTGTGTTTACCCAACCATATTCCTGCTGTATGTTAATTCTCATCTCTATGTTTTTTTGTCGTCTCATTATAAGGATTCATCAAACTCGAGGAAAAAGGCTTTGGAAACCAGGCACCGTGGTTCCAGCTCCTCTTCCCTCCCTGTCATCCATGACCCTCCTCTGTTTCTCCTTGGTCCCCAACTCTATCCACCCCAACCACAGTACCTGTCCCCAGATGTCTTGATGCCCAGCATGGCAGGGGAGCCCCATAGACCCCCAGGTAACTCTTCCCTCAAGTCTAATATTATGTGCCAGAGTGCGGTACCTTTCCAGGGATCTAAAGATTCAAGTTAGTCTACCTATAGGTGTGTGTGTGTGTCCCAAGGTGGGGTTGTAAAGGGATATGAATTACTGCTTTAAGACCAAGCATTGTTCTAGATGAATTATGATTGAATCATTTCTTGGGCAGCATAGTTCCTAGACTAAGGGTCTAGAATAGAGTTGACAGTATCTAACTACCCATAAAAAATGAACTAATTCAATCATGAGAAGATAAACTTAAATATATATATATATACATATATATTTAAAGATTTTATTTATTATTTTTAGATAGAGGGGAAGGGAGAGAGGCAGAGAAGGAGAGAACCATCAATGTATGGTTGCCTTTCATCTGCCTCCAGCTACAGAGCTGGCTGGAGACCTGGCTTGCAACCTGGTTATGTGCCCTGGCTGGGGAATCGAACCAGCGACCTTTGAGTTCACAGGCCCGCACCTTATCCACTGTGCCACCAGCCATGGTGATAGGATAAACTTTTAAGTGACGAAAGGGAGTTAATACCCAGCCTTTAGGATCACCCCCAAAATAGAAAGTATCACCTCTGTTAGTTTCCTCTTCTATCCCATAAGTCTCAGCTGAGGGATGGTCTAAAAGGACGAGTGAATGGAAGACTTGGAGAAGATCCTGTACATGGAATACCCATGCCATATATTAAGATCCAAACAGTCCTGGGAAGTGTGGGCAGCATCCATTTCGCTTTCTCTAGAACAAGATTTGCTGCTTCTCCTCCTCATGGGCTGAATTGACAATTTAAGGCAGTGATCCTCATTGGGAAATAGGAGGTAATACTAGCATTTAGTTGGTAGAGGCCAGGGATGTTGCTAAACGTCTTGCAATGCACAAGGGAGTTTCCCTGCACCCCCTTATCCTCCAGACAATTATCAACCCAAAATATCAGTAGTGCTAAGGCTGAGAAACCTTGGCTTGTGGATATAAATACCCTAGGGCAGAGGATGATTGTGGCTTTAGAATGATTAGAGTATTATGATATTTGTGTCCAAATTTTAGGAAGCTTCAGATAAGCAGGCCTTCTGGATAGATGAACTTTCTATTACTTTGTGGAGCAGCCAGATAGCCAGCTTCCTATGACAGTTGTTAGGGGCATTTGATTATATAGGCAGCATTTATTGCAGCCTGTTCTGCATGAAATACTGTAGTGAATACAGAGAAGAAAGAAGGCAGCTCTCTATTCTCAAAGAACTCAGTGTTTAAATAATCAGAATATGCAAACATACAAATGTTGATGGTATATAAAAATAAAGAATTGGGAAGTATTTTTTGAAGTGATTCTTTTAAGTAAAGGGGACTTAATGTATAGAAAAGGCATTTCACATTATATACGTGGGAAGAATGGTGTGAACAAAAGCAGAGATCTCAGAATGTGCAAGAATTTAAGCAGAAATAGTTAAACTGGGGTGAAAACTGTGTTAAGAAAATGAGTAGTATTTTGGGGTGGTGGCTCTAGGAGTAGAGCTGTCACAATGAGCATCTACAGTTACACTATTAAGGAGCCATTCTAGAGTGTGTATGTGCGCGCACGTGCGCGCACACAGACACACACATATATTAAAATTGAAGGATTATAGTGGAATGAGGCAGAAGTATGGCAGCATCCAGGAGACTATTTTATTTGCCCAGGTTGGAGGTAAGAGACTTCATTTTGATGTATATTAAGATTTTTAAAAATGAAATTAAAAGCAAAGCTAGGTTTCTTCTTTCCCTTGTGTGTATGTTCTCGGAGGGGTGGGGAACTGGGAGAAACAGCCTGCAGAATGTTCTCTGGGAAGCGGAATGGTTTACTGAAGGTACTCAATCTTTGGGTTTCTTTTCTCTTTCCAGGAACTTCAAGGAATGCCCAGCAGTTTCTGGCTATGTGTGACAGGGGTGAAACTTCCCAAGGGGTCAAGTATGCAGGATCGACTTTGAATTATTGGAGTCTCCCCCATCGTTCCAGAACAGATGCTTCTTGGAAACCATGGTCAGAGGCCAACCAGCATATTGGGGCTAGATTCCTGACTACTCCAGGGTGCAAGACTCAGCTAATCCACTCTGCCACACTACCAGAAAGATGCCAGGGCCTTCACATTCCTCATGCTCAGTCCTGGGGAGATCTTTCCCACTCATCCTCTCATCCTCCCACTATTCACCCTGTATCCCCACCAACAAACAGTCTTCATGTACCCCTGAGGTCAGCTTGGAATTCGGGCCCTGTACCAGGGTCTCGAGCCCCTGGTCCTCGAAGAGTAGATATGCCCCCAGATGATGACTGGAGGCAAAGCAGTTATGCCCCACAATCTGGGCACAGGAGGACAGGGGGACAAGAGTTTCTGTTTGTTCCAGCAGATGCCCCTGGAAGAAAGCAGATCAGGGCTAGAGCCCTGCAGCACAGTAGGTGGTAAGGGTCATCCCTTTCCTTTCCTGGAGCCACAGCTTTCTCTGTTAAACTGTACTGTGGCGGAGTTCGTACCCTGCACCCTTGCCCAGGTTGTGCTAGTTTCATCTCATTGTAGAGTTGTCAGTTTCTCCTAGGGATGCCAGAAACCTCTAATGTGATGTGGCTCTTTGAGAAGGAATATTTGAAATTCCACTTTCTATTCACCTAGCAAAAAGAAGCAGCTGCTATTTAGGCCTTTATTTGAGCCACTTAAAAAATGAATCCATATTACTCTGGACACTAGCCATTCATTAGATCACCTTTTATTCCGGGATACTTTTAAGTCCCTACCTGTACCTGAGCCCTCCTACTCTTTTCCTCTACTGTATTATCAACTTCTATTCTTTGTTCTATCCCTATTACCTGTCTGTCTTCTCCATCCCCCATTTTTGTAGGGACATGTAGCCCTATGGTCATTGTCCTGACCATAGGGCAGCCCTCTTACCCAGGTATTATAGACTGTCAGCCTTCCCTGTGTCCCCAAAACTTAGGCCTAGAATGTGGAGCTTCCAACATAACATTTGCCCTCTGAACAAATGGAGTCAGTCACACTAACCCTCCTGTCTCAGCAGCAGAGCCATTACTGCCACTTGCTAAGTCGCTGTTGTAAACCCTTGGAGTCAGCTGAACTATTTTAGGGCCAAACATACTGTTTTTGTAAAGTATTTTTCATTAATAAATCTATAAGATAGTTCTATGTAATTCCTTGTCATTTGTTTTAAAGCCCTTTTGGGCTGGGAGAGGATGGCAGCCAAGTAGGTGGAAGCTGAGTCCACTTGCTCTTGCCCCCAACTCGGATTCTCTGCTGACCTTCTGACAAATAACCTAAAAAATCAATGGAATCTTAGCTGGTAGGAAGTTCTGAAGTCAAGGAGTACAGAAGAAGCTTCCCAGTGGGTGATAAGATTTTAAAAGCTGAGGTGGAAATACCTGGTGCATGGTACCTACAGCAGCAGAGAGATGAGTCAGAAATTGCAGCTTTGTGACTCCCTCTCCTCTCAAGGCAGAAGGCCCTAATCTTGAATAGTGAACCACCAAACCCTGGCTGGGAGGGACTTGGGAGGTTATCCAGAGCTGGGGAGATCCAGAGGACACACACACACAACAAGCAGCACCAAATGCCAACGGGGAAAGTGCCAGAGAGGGTGGAACGCTTTCTCCGAAAATCATCAGGGTCGCACCTGGGTTGGGCAGCTGGCCAGCAGTGATTGTTAGATTTTTGGCTTTTTGGAGAGACAATGTAGCCGGAGAACCTGACAGTGATTCATTTCTGTAGTGGGGTTGCCACAGAGAAACTTTTTAAAAAGGTAGCTGAAGCATGCTAGGTAGGGACCCCTGTGCAGCTGCCCTGCCAGCAAAGGGATAGTATGAAAGTGCGGTTTGCTTCCACTGAATACAGCTGGGCAGGGAGATCAGAAAGTTGCATAGCAAAGGGATTTCTGGGCCCTAGCCCAGTGCAGCTAGCAAGCTAGGGGCTATGCAAAAACAGTCCGGAACTCCGTATATCACAAGGGCAGTGGGCCGGGAATTTAGATGGGCAAATGTTGAGCACCTCAAAAACTCCTTCCCCAGCAGAGGCAGAGTTCAAACCTCTGGGATGGGAATGGTGAGCCTAGCCCCCAACTCCTGCAGGATTGCACAAACTATATCCAGTGGGGAAGCTCAGTAGAACTGTCAGGCCAGGCTCAGGAACACCCTGCAGGGAGCATATCCGCAGGACAAAGACAGTAAGAGAAACTCCAGAAGGGCCCTTTTGAACTTCTCTCAGGAAGACAAAATACTCTGGCTCCTGGGCCCCTATTCCACTGATGCCAGCAAGGCAGAGATCAGAAATTGGGTAATCAGGGCCGCACCCAGCCCTGATTCACACACAGAGCGGCCATTAGCATCAGGCAGGAAAGAGCTGACCCTCTTACACAAATTGGCTCGTCCCTTGAAATGAAGAGCTAGTTAATCAGAAACTATACATTATTGGAAATAAGCTGGGACAGACCAAGATGGGTGGTACAGGGGCAGAAGACACCCACAATTTTCCCAGAAGACTGAACAGCCCCTCCTTGGGGAGACCCAGAGGTCCCCCCCTCCAGATCGCTATAGAAGCCCCCTCTAGAGGTAGGTGAAGGTAGTACATGCTGTGCTGCCAGAAGCTGGGTGACCAGTCCCTGCACCCTTGCACAACAGAACACTACGCAGCAGAAATAAAGACGGAGCTCCTATCGTTTGCGACAGCATGGATGGTACTGGAGACTATTATGCTTAGTGAAATCAGCCAGGTAGTGAAAGACAAATACTGTATGATCTCACTTAATACAGGAAACTAATGAAGAAAACAAACAATTGAGCAAAATAGAACCAGAGGCATGGAAACAAGGAACAGACTGACAGTGACCAGAGGGGAGTGGGTAGAGGGAGAAAGGGGGAAAGAAGGGAAAGAGCTTGGTTAAGGAACTAGTATAAATGACCCATGGACATGGACAACATGTGGGGATTGACTGTGGGAGATAGGATGGGGTGGGTGGGGCAGGGGAGAGCAATCGTTGGGGGGAAATTGGACAACTGTAATACAACAATAAATAAAATTTAAAAAGTAAATAAAATAGCCCTGGCTGGTGTGGCTCAGTGGATTGGGCACTGGCCTGTGAACCAAAGAGGCCCTGGTACAATTCCCAGGCAGGGCACATGCCTGGGTTGCAGGCCAGGTCTCCAGTTTGGGGTGCATAAGAGGCAACTGTACATTGATGTTTCTCTCCCTTTCTTTCTCTCTCCCTACTCCTCTCTCTGAAAATAAATATATTTTTAAAAGAACGAAATAAAATAAAATACCAAATTTTTTTTAAAAAGCCAGAGATGGATCCAGAAGACAGAAGGCAAACACCAAACTCTGTTGAGACAAATTCCACCTCATTCTTCTTCATATCTGCATTATTTTTTCTCTCACATAGCTTCTTAACATTTTTCTTCCACTCCAATTGTATTTCAACTAATTCACTTTTTTGTCTTTTTTTTATTCATATTTTTATTTCAAATCTCACATTGTACCATTCCCTTGTCTTACTGCATTTTGCTTGTCTCCTTCATATTCTTATTTTTATTTTAAATTTTATTTTCCCCCTTTCTATGTCTTGTTCCTAGTTCTTACTCTATTTCCTCTCCCTCTATCCTCTCCAAATCATTTTTCTTTCCTTTAGTCAGCTCACATTCTTTTTCCCTTTCTTATAATATTCTTATTTTCTTTCCACCTTTATTGTTACTTGTTTAGCATGTATATTGCAGTTATTGCTGTTTTTCTTCTTTTTTATTTCTATTAGCTCACTTTTTTTTTTTTTTTTTTTTTTTTTTTTTTTTTTTTTTTTTTTTTTTTTTTTTTTTTTTTTTTTTTTTTTTTTTTCTTTTTTTTTTTTTTTTTTTTTTTAATCTCAGGTTACTCTCCCCCTGCCTTACTCCATTCTGCCTTCCTCCTGCCCTTGCTTGTTTGAGTTTGAATTTTTATTTTTTTCCCTCTCTTAGCCTGGATTCTATTCCTAACTTTTATTATTTCTCCTCCCTCTATCCTCTCAAAATCATTTTTTTTTCTTTTTCTTTTAATTTTATTGTTGTTGTATTACATCCATCCCTTTTTTTCTCCCCTCTGTCCCCC
>PVIW01006669.1:0-75718 GCA_004026585.1 Noctilio leporinus | reverse complement strand
GTATTTTGAAATTTTCCATTTTAATAATAATGTGCCTTGGTGTTGGTCCGTTTGGGTTGATCTTCATTGGGACTCTCCATGCTTCCTGAACTTGATTAATGTTTTCACTCATCATGTTAGGGAAATTTTCTATCATTACTTTTTTGAACAGGTTTTCCATTCCTTGTTTCTCTTCTCCTTCTGCTATCCCTATGATACGGATGTTGTTAACGTTTCATGTTGTCCTGCAGCTCTCTTAACCCCTCGTCAGTCTTGTTCAGCCTTTTTTTATTCTCTTGTACTGTCTTGAAGTATTTGCCTACATTATCCTCCAACTCGCTGATCAGGTCCTCTGCTTCCTCTAGCCTACGGTTAATCCCTTCTACTGTATTCTTCAATTCAGAAATTGTATTCTTCATTTCCTTCTGGCACTTATTGATAGTTCCTATGTCCTTTTTGATGCTGTTGTAGCTCTCAGTAAGTTCCTTGTAACTTTCCTGGAATTGGTTATCCTTTTCTTTGAGCTGGCTAAGCTCACTGAGCTTCTCTGTCATCATTCTTTTGAATTCCTTATCTGATGTATCATGTGCCTCTGTTTCATTTGGTGGTCTTTCTGGGGATTCTTCCTTTCCTTTGGTGATGGACTGATTCTTTTTTCCCCCATTTTGGGTGTCTGTTGTTGCTTGCTTTTGTTTTTTTGTTTTTTCTTTGGATCAATCTGCTTTGCTTCCTTGCCTTAGTTGAGCACCCTTCTGTGTTAGGAGATTTGTGGAGTTCAGTGTTAAAGTCTCCTAGATTTTCTCCACTTGTTGTTCTTGGTGTGGCCTTTATTTGAGCTTTCTGGTTGTATTCTGGATTGGTTGTGTATGTTGCTCCTTTCCTTCTAGTCAAGACACTCCTTCTATCCTTTCTCATAGAAATGAGGAGAGGGAGAATCAGAAAACCTCAAGTATGAGTGAACAGTGTAAGCCTATGTATATGGTTGCCGCATCTGCCTCCCTGTCCACTCTTAGTGATCCCTGATTGGTCCAGGTGGAGCCAGGACCTGAGGGCTTGTAGCAGAGAAAAAGAAAAAAAAATTAAAAATTAAAAAAAGAAAAAGAAAAAAAGAGGAAAAAATAAAAAGAAAAAATAATGAAGAAAGGGTTTAGGTGGCTGTCACCATTTATGATCTCTGATTGGTCCAGGTGGAGCCAGGACCTGTGGGCTTTTAGCAGGAAAAAAAAAAAAAAAAGAAGAAGAAAAAAGAAAAGAAAAGAATAAAGAAAGGGTTTGGGTGGCTAGGGAGGGGAGAAATACTTAGATTAAGGGCTGGTAATGTGTTATAGCCAGAGAGTGAGTAGCCTTTAAATCAAGGGTAGGGGGAGGGTCTTGGGTATTTAGGTGGATTAAGATAGGGGAGGATTAAAAATATGTGAGAAGTAACTTTTGAAAAGGATATGTTAGGGATTAATATTTCATATAGCTCTTGGTGTAACTCTGGTGCTTGAGATTAGTAGCGATCCATTTCCTGAATCTGCCTCTTTCTTAGTCAGGTCTCTGCAGTCTACAGTGTGGCTGATCTTGGAATGGCAGAGCCTATGATTGTCACAGTCAGGGCTGATTCTGAGTGTCAGCCCCCAGGTAGGCTGGGCCTTCAGTAGCCTAGCTGGGTTTTTAGGGCTGCTGGTGTTCTGGAGTCCTCTTTTTCCATTTGAAGTCCAGCAGGTTGCCCCCTCCATCTCCTGGAGGAGGTTCCTGCCTGTGTTGGGCACCTGGCAGCCCTGCATGGCGGCCTGCAACCTCACTGGTTCCTGTGATAACTGGCCCTGGCCCTGCAGCTCCCAGAGCAGGAAGCCCCATCCACCAACAGTGCCCGGGGCCTGCCAACACTGCCTGGCTCCCCCGGGCGAGGGCCAATCCTCTAAGCAGACCAGATTTCCAAGGAGTCCTTCACGCTGCCTCCATGACGTGTGCCCAGCTTCCCAGAGCGTCTGCAGTGCGGCCTTTGTCGCCTGCAATGGGCGGGTCAGTTGCCCCAGCTACAAGTCCCCAGCTTGTAGTTTGGAGTTTTGGAGTTTCCTCGGGAGCCTGGGGGCTGGTGTGGGTGTGAGGGGCTGGGCCTCCCCCCTCATAGGGGCTTCAAGCTGCTGCTTCACCCAGTGGCCCAGCAGCACCATTTTCAGCCCTCTCACTGCCCAGGCTGGTGCACTTCCCTGCTCCCCTGTTCTTACTCCCCGCAGGACTCTTCTCTGCCCCAGTGAGGAGCTGCCTCTTTCCCAGTCTCTGGAGCAAGGCTCTCACACAGTCCCTCCCCTACAGGAGTTGAATTCCTTGTTCTCTCCAGGGTTTGCCCTTGCTGCCCACACTTCACTGTTCAGATTTCTAGTCACCAGGGAGCCTGAGCTGGCTTCAGTTAAAGATGCCCCTCTGTAGAGCCACCACTGCCCAGAGCTGACCTTGGCCTGCAGGCTGGTTTGGAACTGTCTCACCTGCTCTCCTGTACATCTCTGCTGCCTCTGGGCTGTGCTCCCCTGAGTCCAGATGCCAACTGGTCCAATTCTTAGGGACCTGAAGACATCTCGTGTTCCCTATCCTGTCCTCTAGCTGCTCTGATACTCGGGAACACCATTAGCACTGCTCTCCACTACGTCGCCATCTTTGATCCCTCTTTCTTGTTTCCTCTATTCTATTTTTGCTGAGGGTTTTTAACATAAATAGTTGCTGTACTTTATCAAATGCATTTTTAGCATCTATTGATATGATCATATGGTTTTTGTCTTTCAATTTATTGAAAGTGTATGACATTTATTGATTTGTGAATGTTGTACCATTCTTGCATCCTTAGGATGAAAGCCACATGATCATGATGTACCATCTTCGTAGTGTATTGCTGGATCAGGTTGGCCAATATTTTGTTGAGAATCTTAGCATCTATGTTCATCATAGATATTGGCCTGTAGTTTTCTTTCTTAGTTGTGTCTTGACCTGGTTTTGGGATTAGAATAATATTAGCTTCATAGAGAGAGTTTGGGAACCTTCCCTCATCTTGATATTTTGGAATAGGTTGAGAAGGATAGGAGTTAGTTAGTTCTTCTTTAAATGTTTTGTAGAATTTACCTGTGTAGCTATCTGGTCCAGGGCTCTTGTGCTTTGGGAGATTCTTGATTACTTCTTCAATTTGACTAGTTGTTATTGGCCTATTCAGGCTTTCTGCTTCTTCTGGATTCATTTTTGGTAGATATACCTTTCCAGAAATTTGTCCATTTCACCCAGGTTGTCATATTTCTTGTCATATAGTTGTTTGTAGTAATTTCTTATAATCCTTTGTATTTCTGTGGTATCAGTTGTGATTTTTCCTCTGTCATTTCTTATTTTGTTTATTTGGGTCATCTCTCTCTTTTTCTTGATGAGTCTGGTTAAAGGTTTGTCAACTTTGTTTGTTTCTTCAAAGAACAAGCTCCTGGATTTATTGATTCTGCAAATTGTAGTTTCAGTCTCTAAGTTATTTAGTTCTGCTCTGATCTTGATGATTTCCTTCCTTGTACTTGCTCTGGGCTTTGTTTGTTGTTGCTCTGCTAGTTCTTGCAGCTTTATGGATAGGTTGTTTTTATAAACTTCTTGTGACCTTTTTAGGTAGGCCTGTATTGCTATGAATTTCCCTCTGATGACTGCATATGTTGTGTCCCATAGGTTTTAGACTATTGTGTAATCATTGTCACTTGTTTCCAGAAACTTTTTGACTTCATCTTTGATCTCATTGTTAACCCATTTTTTTTTTACTTAAAAGCATGTTATTCAGTCTCCATGAGTTAGAGTATTTTTGTTTTTTTTCCCTTGAAGTTGGTCTCTAGTTTTAAGCCATTGTGATCTGAGAAGATGCTTGGTATGATTTTAATTTTCCTGTATTTGTGGAGGCTTGTCTTGTGACTTACCATGAGGTCTATCTTAGAGAATATTCCATGTGCATTTGAAAAGAATGGGTATTCTGCTTTTTTGGGGTGAAGGGTTCTGTGTATATCAGTTAGGTCCATTTCCTCTAGATTATTGTTCAATGCCACAATATTTTTGGTGATTTTTTGTCTGGAAGATATGTCCATTGTTGATAGTTGGGTATTAATATCCCCTACTATTAGTATGTTGCTATCTATATCCTTCTCGAAGTCCTCCAAGATTTCCTTATATATTTCGGAGCTCCTATGTTGGGCGCATATAAGTTTACCAGAGTTATATCTTCTTGATGGATTGTCCCCTTAAGTATTATGAAATGTCCCTCTTCATCTCTTTTTATGGCCTTCATCATAAAATCTATTTTGTCTGAAATAAGTATTGCTACTCCAGTCTTTTTTTCATGTCCATATATATTTTTCCATCCCTTTACTTTGAGTCTGTGTCAATCTTTTGTTCTAAGGTGGGTCTTGAAGACAGCATATATGTGGGTCATGTTTTCTTATCCATTCAGCTACCCTATGTCTTTTGATTGGTGCATTTAATCTGGTTTCATTTAGGATTATTACTAGTTGATACTTATTTATTGCCATTTTTACTCTTTGTACCTGCATTCCTCTCTGTCTTTCTCTGCTTCTTCATTCTTTTAGTCTTCTTTTGTCTGGGAAAATCCTTACTTCTTCCATTTTGAATGAGATCCTTGCTGGGTAGAGTATTCTTGGTTGCAGGCCTTTGTTTCCCATTACTTGGAATATTTTTTGCCATTTCCTTCTCGCTTGTATTGTTTCTGTTGAATAATCATTTGATAACCTTATCAGAGCCCCCTTATATGTTATTTACTGTTTCTCTCTTGATGCTTTTAGGATTCTCTCTTTGTCTTTGAGATATGCCATTTTAATTATCGTGTGTCTTGGAGTGGGTCTGTTTGGCTTCATCCTTATTGGGACCCTCTGTGCTTCCTGAACTTGAGTATCATTGTCACCCATCATGTTAGGGAAGTTTTCTATCATTACTTTGTTAAACAGGTTTTTTCATTCCTTGTTTCTCTTCTCCTTCTGGTATCCCTATGATACAGATATTATTGCATTTCATGTTGTCCTGCAGCTCTCTTAAAACATCTTCATTCTTGTTCAACCTTTTTTCATTCTGTTGCGCTGTCTTGGAATATTTTTCTACATTGTCCTCCAGTTTCCTGATTCAATCTTCTGATTCCTCTAGCCTGCTGTTGATTCCTTCTACTCTATTCTTCAATTCAGAAGTTGTATTCTTCATATCCTCCTGGCTCTTACTGATAGTTTCTGTCCTTTTTAATGCTGGTGTAGTTCTCAGTAAGTTCCTTGTAGCTTCCCTGGAGTTATTTGTAGTTCCCTGAGAGTTGTTTGTAGTTTTCTTTGAGCTGGCTGAGCTCATTGAGCTTCTCTGTCTTCATTACTTTGAATTCCATATCTGATAGTTTGCTTGCCTCTGTTTCATTTAGTGATCTTGCTGGGGATTCATCTTTTCTTTTCTTTCTTTCTTTCTTTTTTTTTTTTTTTTTTTTTTTTTTTTTTTTTTTTTTTTTTTTTTTTTTTTTTTTTTTTTTTTTGTGATGGATTATTTCTTTTTCTTCCCATTTTTAGGTTTCATTGTAATCCAATTCAGATTGTGTTCAACTGCCAGGCTAAGGAACTGCTAGGCTGGAAGGATTTATTTAGTTGTAACCCTATTGGTCTGTGATCCACTGCCAGGCTCAGATGCAGCTTGGGGTGACAGACCAATTCAGTTGTAAATCAATGAATCAGCTACCAAACTCAGGCCCTGCCGGACTAGACAGAGAGATTCAATTGTAATCCAATGGATCAGCCACCAGCTCCAGTGCAGCCTGGTCGGACAGATTCAGATGTAAATCAATGAATCTGATCAGCCAGTAGGCTTAGGTGCCACTGGGCTAGGCAGCAAGATTCCATTGTAATCCAATGAATCTGTGATCATCTGAAAGTCTGAGGCCACTGGGCTATACTGAAAGATTCAATTGTAATTTAATGAGTTTGTGATCCGCTGCCCAACCCAGGGGCCACTAGGCGGGACAAACCAACTCAGTTGTGAATCAATGAATTCATGATCAGCCATCAGGCTTACTTGCCACTGTGTGGGGCTGACTGACTGACCCAGCTGTAAGTCAGAGAGTTTGTGATCAGCCTCCAGGTCCAGGTGCTGCTGGGCAAGAGATCCCTCTTCAGGTGCCAACTATTGTATTATGCTCAGACGGGGCAGGTCAGGAGAGGTTTATTTAGATGTAAATTGAAGAATTGTGATCAGGTACCAGGCTTAGACACCACTGGTAGGGGCATGTTGCTTCCAGTGGCAGGGCTATGAGGACCCTTCATATAGAAGCCACTTGGCCTGACACAGTCTGCCTGAGGTGTGGGTTATGAGTTGGCACTAGGATCCCCATAGCTGCTTCCCCACTTCTCTCCTCCAAACCACTGCCACAAACTCTCCCCACATGTCTCCAGTCCTCTCTGCCCTCCCTTTACTGAAGCCCAGGGTAGGTGGGTGCCAAAGTATTTTCACTGTGGTCACCTTAGCAGCTCTCTGTCTCCAGCGCTTTCTCAGGCAAGTAAACTCCATGGATTTCTGCCCTTCTCATCTATATGCTGCTCTACTCTCCCCCGTGTTGCTGGAGGCTAGGACACCCAGCTGGGGACCAGAACCCACCCTTCTCAGGTGGAGCCCCCGGCTCTGTTCCTTTGGCTGCTGCCTCCAGTGGGGGCCCAGACAGCCCTCTCGCATTTCTGTGATTCATACTAGTCATGTTGTGATGAAGCATCCTCTTCTGTTTTGTCTGTGGTTATAGTACTTTTTTCTAGCTGGTGTTCTGTTGGCAATTCCAGCTGACTTCTCCAAGAAAGTAATTCCAGATGTGACCCAGGAGGAGATTGGTGTAACTCTACTTACTCCTCCTCCATCTTGCCAGAATTCTTCCAATTACGCCTCCTAATTCCTGTCTCTTTCCCCTCATTATTCCCCTTTCCCATCCCAGCAGATAACCCTCCAAATAATCTCCATAGCTATGATTCAATCCTGTTCCAGTGTTTGTTTAGTTTGTTTTTATTTTTTATATTCAGTAATTGATAGTTATCACTTTAACATTCATAGTTTTTATCTTCTCTTTCTTAAACAAGCCCTTTTAACATTTCATATAATAAGGGCTTTGTGATGATGAACTCCTGTAGCTTTATCTTTTCTGGTAAGTACCTTTTCTGCCCTTCCATTGTAAATGATAGCTTTGCTGGACAGAATAGTCTTGGTTGTAGGTCTTTGCTTTTCATCACTTTGAATACTTCTTGCCACCCCTTCTTGCCTTCAAAAAATTTTTTTGAGAAATGAGCTGGAAGTCTTATGGAAACTACTTTGTAGATAACTCTCTTCCTTTCTCTTGCTTTTAAGATTTATTTTTATCTTTAAAGTTTGACATTTTAATTATGATATATCTTGGTGTGGTCCTCTTTGGGTCCATTTGTTTGGGACTCTCTGTGATTCCTAGGCTTGTATGTCTATTTCCTTTGCCAAATTAGAAGAGTTTTCTTTCATTATTTTTTCACATAAGTTTTCAATTCCTTGCTCTTCCTCTTCTTCTGGCATCTTTATAATTTGAATGTTGGAACTTTTGGAGCTGTCCCAGAGTCATCTTCTCCTTTCCTTACTTTTTTTGAATTCATGTTTCTTCATTCTGTTCTGGTTGACTGTTTATTTCTTCCTTATGTTCCAAATTATTCATTTGAACCCCAGGTTTCTTCCCTTCACTGTTGGTTTCCTGTGGATTTTTCTTTATTTCACTTAGTGTAACCTTCATTTCTTCCCTTATGCTTTTGCTGTACTCTATTAGTTCTCTAAGCATCCTTATGACTAGTGTTTTAAGCTCTGCATTTCATAGGTTGATTATCTTCATTCCTTGTAGTTATTTTTCTAAGGTTTTGTTCTGTTTTTCTTTTTCTTTTTCTCATTTGGGCCATATTTTTTTTTGCCCCCTTAATTTGGCAGCTTTCCTATGCTTATTTTTATGTATTAGGTACAGCTGCTTTGAATCCCTGACTTAGTGCACCTGTTAAATTTTATGGGGCAGAGCCTTAGTTATTCACCATGGAGGGGGGCAACCTGCTTCATTATTTTGTGGCTCTGTATATGGAAGAGGGGTTGGAGAGGAAATGCCACTGCCTGTTTGCTGGAAGCTTGCTTGGCACTCACCCCATTTCCAGTTACTTCACCCACTTCCTGTATGCAGCTGGTGCCCTTCTAACTGTTGCCCTGGTGGTGGTCCCTAGAGTGGGAGAGTTTGCATACATTTTAGGGCTGTGCAGGCTCTTTAAATGAATGCTCCTGAGAGATGGGCAGTTTCTTCTGTCCCAACCCTCACTGGTTTTTACAGCCAGAAACTATGAGACTCTATTTTCCCAGTGCTGGAATCCTGGGCTGCACAGTCTGGCCTGGGGTTGGGATTGCTTGTTCTCCAGGTATCTCTTCTAATTTCTACCCTCCACATGTGAATGTTAGACTGCCAGTTCCACTGCTACCACCTCGCTGCCACCACACTATATCCTCTCCAGTCCCCATCTCCATACTTCCTATCTGTCTGGATGAATATGGGTTATTTAAATCCTTGGTTGTTGGACTTCCATACAGCTCAACTTTTTGGCAGTTATGGCCAAATATGGCAGTCATGTTTTGAGGTTTGTTGTGACCCTTTTTATGGTTGTGCATGGAGGCAAAGCATGTCTTCCTACATGTCTCCATCTTGACCAGAATGGTCTTTCTTCTCTTGAGTTAATTAAGTATATTTTATGATTTCTAATACTTTTTTAGTTATATAGTCTTCCTATTCTTTTAGTGGCTACTCCTGGTATTATAACATGCATCTTTGATTTTTTTTACAATAAATGGAAAATCATTGCTTTTATCATTTTTGTCATTTATATTAAGAGGATACCCATGTTTTATTGTTACTCATTTGAAAGTAATGTGGTTTTTATTCTCTGGTTTCTTTAAATTCTCTTGGTTTTGAGTTTTCAACAGTTGCTATAATATGCATAAGTATAGTACATTTATCTTGCTGAGGTTCTCTGAGTAGCTGGATGTCTTCCTTTGGTTTTAGAAAATTTTCAGCCATTATTCTTCAAATATTTTTTATGCTACATTTTAAATATCTCCTTTTCTTCTGGGAGTTCAGTCACACATAGGTTAGATATTTTTACTGTGTCCCATATGTCTTATACTCTTTTCTACATTTTCATATTTTAAAAATACAGCCTTGTTATCAGTCTGGCCATTGCCTTCCAACATATCATTTCAACCTATTCCTCTCTTCAGCAGTTTCTAATCTTTTGTTAAACCCAAATTATTGATTTTAGTTATTATATATTTGTAGTTCTAAATTTATATTTAAAATGATATCAATGTATTTTTCTAATATTTACCATTTTGATATATTTTCTTGAAGATATTCATCACAGTTAAAGTCTATGCCGAAAACAGATTCAGCTGTGATTCTGTTACTATCATCTGTTCTTTATTTTGGTTCCTAGCTATTTCATTCTGTGTTCTAGATTGCTTAGTCATTTTTTATTGAATGCCAGGTGTTCTTATGAAGAATTGTAGCCTCTGATGTTATCTATTTCTAGTTAAGGTTTACTTAGTCAATTAGAGTAGGGGAAGATCACTTATATTTGAAGCTGAGTTCCAGTCTGCTCACTTTTACTCTTTGGGTTTTATACTTCATGGTTTCCAAATAAAACCCTGGAATATTTACCAAATATTCTCCTCCCTGATATCTCTCCTTTTTGTCTCCCTAGTACTGTAAGTCTACTAAAAATTTTTATGTAAAGTATAGTTTTCATTTAGTTTTTTCCAGAGAACACTTTTCCTTCAGTTCTTAAGGGCTCGGCCGTGTACACAGGCTTTGGTGGAATTTGTAAGGCAGCACCTGCAGGTTTAAATTGGGGTGGGGATATTCTGTTTTCTTCAGGCTTCATGGGAATGTTTTCTGACCACCTTACTGTGAATGGCACAACTCACACAGCAATGTGGTTTCACACAGAGTTTGGGAAGCGTGTAGAGATGAAGACACTCATTTTGAAAATGTACCTGATGGCTGTGGCCTCTGCTATGTTTTGAATGATGAATTTCTTAAAGGCCATGTCCTTGGACACATTGAGTGCATATTGCATAGTGAATAGGTTGCAAATGGCCATGGCCCTTTTTGACACACCCATTGTTTCTTCATTTCTTGATCTGTATTGGGATGAAGGTCCTGTTAGGAAGGGGGTACAACTTATCTTTCTGGCATCCTAGAAATGAGAATCTGAGAGTAAAAGCTCTTTTAAATTTCCCAGCCTCATAGCTACTTTTTGGTTGGTTTTTCTCTACCCTTAGAATGCCACTTATAAATCATAAATGCTTAAGAGAAATTGGCATTGAATATTGGACTCACTTCTTTGACCTTCTCTTCTCTCCAGGATTTCAATCTTTATATCCTGGATGCTTGGTAGCCCTGACCTTTGGTTTATGTCTCATCAGCATCATGGGCCCCAAATAAAAAAAGTTATGCTTAGCTTCCTGGTGTATTAGCTTTATATTTGTCTTCTTTTCAATCTTTGAGCTACAGCACATAAAAAGTAGTGAATCACCTAAAAAGAAATACTGACTGTAGGTGCTTCTCAATTAATTTCTCTTCTTTCTAGGGTTTTGGCTCATAAGTCCTGGCTGCCTTGGTAGCTTTCTGATGATTTTTATTTATATTTATTTATTTAATTAATTATTTTTAAAATTTCATTATTTTTAGAAAGGGGGGATGGGAGAGAGGCAGAGAGGGAGAGAGACATCAATATATAATTGCTTTTTACCTGTCTCCAGCCACAGACCTGACTGGAGATCTGGTTTGCAACCTTGTTATGTGCCCTGGCTGGGGAATCGAACCTGCGACCTTTGGGTTCACAGGCCGGCGCCTTATCCACTGTGCTACCAGCCAGGGCTTATTTTTATTTTTTTAAAGATTTTATTTATTATTTTTCAGAGAGAGGGGGAGGGAGAGAGACAGAGAGGGAAAGAGACTTCAATGTATGTATGGTTGCCTTTCACCTACCTCCAGCTACAAACCTGGCTGGAGATCTGGCTTGCCACCTGGTTATGTTGCCCTGGCTGGGAATCGAACCAGCGATCTTTGGGTTCGCAGGCCAGCGCCTTATCCACTGTGCCACCAACCAGGGCTGATGATTTTTAAACAGTTGCTTTTGGTTTTTAAAATTTGTATTAGCAGAAGAATCTGCTACAAGCCAGTCTATCATAAACAAGAACAGGAATTTTGTAACCTGCTCTTTCCTTTTTAAAAATTGATTTATTGAGGTGACATTGGTTAATAAAATTATATAGGTTTCAGGCGTGCAATTCTATCATGCATCATTTATATATTGTATTGTGGGTTTACCATCCCAAGTCAAGCCTCCTTCCATCATCATTTATCCCTCTCTTACTTTCTTCTACCTCCCCTCACTCCCCTTCTCCTCTGGTAATCACCATGCTGTTGTCTGTGTCTATGAGTTTTAAAGAATTAATCCTTTTGCTTTTTTCACCCAGTCCCCCAACAACCTCCCTCCTCTATGACAGCTGTCAGCCTGCTCTCTATATCTATTAATCTGTTTCTCTTTTGTTTGTTAGTTCATTTTCTTTATTAGATTCCACAAATAAGTTAAATCATATGGTATTTGTCTTTCTCTGACTGGCTTATTTCACTTAGCAGATCCATCCATGCTGTTGCCAAGAATAAAATTACCTTCTTCTTTATGGCTGAGTCACATTCCATTGTGTAAATGGACCATGCTCTTTTAAAAAAAAATCCTCACCCAAGAATGTGTTTATTGATGAGAAGGAAAAAGAGAGAATTATTGAAGTGAGATAGACATCAATCAGTTGCTTCCTGTATATGCCCTGCCTGGGATCAATGCTTCTAATCTTTTGGTGTATGGAACAACAGTCCAACCAACTGAACCATGTGTCCAGGTCAGTACCACAGCTTTTTTTTTTTTTTTTTTAAGATTTTTAATTTATTTTTAGAGAAAGGAAGGGAGAGAGGCAGAGAGGGAGAGAGACATCAATGTATGGTTGCCTTTCACCTGCCTTCAGCTATGGAACTGGCTGGATACCTGGCTTGCAACCTGGTTATGTGCTCTGACTGGGAATCCACAGCTTTTTAAAACCACTCTTCTAATGGTGGATCCTTGGGTTGCTTACAAATCTTGGCTATTGTAAATAACGCTGCAATGAACATAGGGGTGCATAGGTTCTTTTGAATTAATGTTTCTGGTTTCTTTGGGTAAATTTCTAGAAGTGGAATTGCTGGGTCATAATGAAGTTCCATTTTTAGTGTTTTTGGATAACTCCATACTGTTTTCCACAATGGCTGCACAATTTGCATTCCCACTAATGGTGCATAATGGTTCCCCTTTCTCTATATCCTCACCAGAACTTGTTTGTTGATTCATTGATGATAGCAATTCTGATCAGTGTGAAATAGCTTTAATTTGCACCTTTCTGATGATTCCTGATGTTGAGCATCTTTTCATAAGTCTATCAGCCATCTGTATGTCCTTTTTGGTTAGTCAGGTCCTGTGCCCATTTTTAATAAGATTTTTTGTCTTTAGTTATATCTTATTTATAAATTTTGGATAGTAATCCCTATTCCAAAAATTTATATGAAACCATAAAAGACCCTGAATACCCTCAATAATATTAGGAAAGAAGAACAAAGTTGGAAAAAACATGCTACCTGATGTCAAACTATACAAGGCCATACTAATCAAAATAGCTTGGGAGATACTTCCAGTCAAAATGGAGCTATAGGTAGACACATTTCATCTCCCTTGTAACTAAGAAGGAATTTATAACTACCTCAAAACTAAAAGAAACAACCAGAAGTTTCAGGAAAATAAAAAACTACATGGAAGGTCAACAAATGAAGAAATAAAGGAGGGATACTCAGCCACACAGCTCTACAACAACATGGTGAAATGGTTCACCTCTCACTGACGGATATGTAAGACTCTGCCCTTTGCAATGTAACAGGTGCAATAGCTCTACCTAAGACACAGAGGCAAACATAGAAAGCTGTCAAATTGAGAAGACAGAGAAGTAAGCCCAAAGTGGGGAGAACAGGTCAAGGTTCTAGTGGGAAAACTTAGTGAAGAGGAGATAGACAACCTAACAAATGCAGAATTCAAAACACTGGTGGTAACAATGCTCACAGACTTGGCAGACAAGATTAAGCATGACAAACACATAAGGGAAGAAATGAAGGCTGTGCTAAGCGAAACCAAGGAAAATCCACATGAAACTAGTGGTGAAAGGAAGGAAAACAGGATTCAAATAAATGAATTAGAACATAAGGAAGAAATAAATAGTCAACCAGTACAGAAAGAGGAAACAAAAATTGAAAAAAAAAAAAAAATGTGGAGAGGCTTAGAAACTCTGAGATAATTTTAAACATGCCAACATCGGAATCATAGGAGTGACAGAAGGAGAAGAGGAAGAGCAAGAAAATGAAAACTTATATCAAAACCTAATGAAAGAAAACTTCCCAAAGTTGGTGAAGGAAATAGATGTACAAGTCCAGGAAGCACAGAGAATCCCAAACAGGTAGAACCCAAAGAGGACCACACCAAGATACATCATAATTAAAATGCCAAAGGTTATAGATAAAGAGAGAATCTTAAAAACAGCAAAAGAAAAGAAGAGAGTTACTTTTAAGAATATCAGCTAACTTTTCAAAAGAAGCTTTGAAGGCAAAAAGGGGCTGGTAAGAAGTATAAAAGTGAGGAAAAGTGAAGACCTACAACCAAGATTACTTTACCCAGGAAAGCTATCATTTACAATGGAAGAGAAAATAAGATGCTTCCCAGATAAGGTAAAGCTAAAGGAGTTCATCATCATCAAGCCATTATTGTATGAAATGTTAAAGGGACTTATTTAAGAAAAAGAAAATTGAAACTATAAACATTAAAATGGCAACAAATTCACACCTGTCAACAACAGACTCTTAAAAATAAAACCAAAAATATACTGGCATAAGAATAGATATATAGATCAATGGAACAGAACAGAGAGCCCAGACATTAACCCAGGACTCTATGGTCAACTAATATTTGGCAAAGGGGGAAGGAACATCAAATGGAGTAAAAACAGTCTCTTCAACAAATGGCGTTGGGAGAACTGGACAGCAACAAGATAAAACTAGACCACCAACTTACACCATACACCAAAATAAACTCAAGATGGATAAAGGATTTAAACATAAGCAGTGCCACCATAAAGGTCCTGGAGAAAAATATAGGCAGTAAACTTTTGGATATCCTACGCAGAAATATGTTTACTGATACTTCACCAAGGGCAAAGGAAATGAAAGAACAAATCAACAAATGGGACTATATCAAATTGAAAGGTATCTTTTCAGCTAAAGAAAATATCAGCAAAATTCAAAGGAAACCAACTGTATGGGAAAATGTAATTGCCAATGATACCTCAGACAAGGGTTTGACCTCCAAAATATATAAAGAACTAATGCGACTCAACACCAGGGAGACAGACAACCCAATTAAAAAATGGGCAAAGGACCTGAACAGACAACTCACTGAGGAAGATATACAAAGGGCCCAGAGGCATATGAAAGAATGCTCAACATCACTAGTCATCAGAGAGATGCAAATTAAAACCACAATAAGATACCACCTCACCCCTGTCAGAATGGCAATCATCAACAAATCAACAAACAACAAGTGTTGGCGAGGATGTGGGGCAAAGGGAACCCTCATGCACTGTTGGTGGGAATGCAGGCTGGTGCAGCCACTGTGGAAAACAGTATGGGGTTTCCTTAAAAAACTGAAAATGGAACTGCCTTTTGATCCAGCAATTCCACTACTTGGTCTATACCCAAACAACCCTGAAACACCAATTCATAAGAACCTATGTACACCTATGTTCATAGCAGCACTATTTACAATAGCTAAGAGATTGAAACAGCCTAAGTGCCCATCAGTGGATGAATGGATCAAAAAACTTGGTTACATTTACACAATGGAATACTATACAGCAGAAAGAAAGAAGGAACTCCTACCCTTTGCAACAACATGGATGGAACTGGAGAGTATTATGCTTAGTGAAATAAGCCAGTTAGTGAAGAACAAATACCATATGATCTCACCCATTACAGGACATTAATGAACAAAACTAACAACGAAACAGAACCAGATATATGAATACAGTGAATAGGCCTTCAGTGGTCAGGGGGAAGAGGGTTGGGGGGAGGGGGGAGGAAGAGGCAGGGAAGGGGAGCAGTTTAGACAAGAACCTAGTATAAAGGAACCATGGACATGGACAACAGGTGGGATTGACTTTGGGGGGAATGGGTGGGTGGGGAGGGGGACAGAGGGGAGCAAAAAAGGGGATGGATGTAAAACAACAACAAAATTAAAAAAAAAAAAAAGAGAGGAGAGAAATATCCATGTGAGAGGAAAACATCTATTGATTGCTTTTCATACATGCCCAGACCAGGGACCAAATTGGTGGCCTTGTACTGTGCAGGGCAGCACCAGCCAGCAGAACCTCACTAGCTGGGGCCCATGATGTTTTTAGGCTACAAAATACTTATGAAAGCAAACACTTATATCTTAAACTAAATAAATGATCACCTTGCAGTTGCTGGTGTATGTGTGTCTATGCAATGAAATTCATAGTACATGCTAAAGTTTGTGTAATAGAGGTGTATGAAAAATTTGGGTTCACTTTCAAAAATAAATATTTTGAAAAGAAAAAATAATAAAAAAAATAAAACCAAAAACTAAGCAACCAGAACGGGAAGAGAATCGTAGGCATAGGGAGCATTTGGAGGCACGTCAGCTGGTAGGGGAAAGGGGGAAAAAGGAGCAGGGATTAAGAGGCATAGTTGGTGGGTGCAGAGTAGACAAGGGGATGTTAAGAATAATACAGGATTCGGTGCAGTCAAAGAACTTATATGCACAACCCATGGACATGAACTAAGAGGGGTAGGATTGTTGGAGGAAAGAGGGTTGCTGGGTAGAGGGTAGCAAAAGGAAAAGGAATTGGAACAATTATAACAGCATAAACAATAATTATACTAAAAAAAGCATGGTATTGACATAAAAAATAGATATATAGTTTAATGAAACATAGTAGAGAGCCCAGAAATAAGCCCATGCTTTTATAGCCAATTAATATTTGACAAGGGAGCAACATACAATGGGGTAAAGATAGTCTATTCAATAAACAGTGTGGAGAAAATTGGACAGATATGTGCAAAAAAATGAAACTAGGCTACCTTCTTATATCATACACAAGAAAAAACTCAAAATTGATTAAATACTTACATATTAGACTTCAAACCATAAAACTCCTGAAAGAAAACATGGGCAGTGAAATCTTGGGCATTTCTTATAGCAATATTTTTTCTGATATATCTCCTCAGACAAGAGAACCAAAAGAAAAAATAAACAAATGGTACTACATCAAACTAAAAAGTTTTTGCACAGCAAAGGAAACCATCAACAAAGTGAGAACCCACTGAATGGGAGAACATATTGGCCAATGATATGATATGCCTGATAAGGGGTTAGTAGCCAAAATTTGTAACCTGCTTTTTTTCAGATAAGTTTCATGACTACTATTTTGTGTTATACCTGGAGATAAAGTAGAAAAGGGATCAAATAAATATGAGGAAAAAGAGCTAGGAAAGGATTAAGTTACTTGGCATCCCAAAGGCTTAGGACTGCTACCTTGTTCCTTAGATTAGTAATTAGCTTTTGGTCATGCTCCTAAATTAGAAGGAACCTGGAGGATGTTTTCAGATATCTGAAGGACTCTACTATGACTTTGGTAGTAATTGGAAGGTTGAGGGTAAGGAGTGAGTAAGGGAAGCAAGAGCCAAAGTTATAAATAGTGGCTGAATGAAAACATTTTGGCCTAATTAAAAAGAATTATTTCTAACAAAGATTGTTTGGAATGAGGATCAACAGTAAATGCATTTTTAATTCATGAAGGCATTCAAGCATTGGCCAATTTAGGAAGGAGCACTATAGAGTGGATTAAATTATTGAATGTGGGATGGACTAGATGGCCTATTGTATACCTGATCAAAGTAGGTAAGGAGCTCAGTAAATGTTGAATGAATACCTACTCTACAAAGTCTTATCTAATGCTGAGATTGCATGATTTTAGAAGTGAGAAAATCAGTACGGTCTGTATGTTATACATAGGACTAGAATGCTGTTCTCAGAGTACTCTAGGGAGGAAGATTAGGGAGAATGCCATCTTTTCTATTCCTTCCACGCACAACCCCAGTAGGTCCTTATTAAATTTCCCATGATAATCTGAGTTCCAATACAAAGCATCAGGATTTAGGAGAGGTACAGATGGATAGAGACAATGGGAGCTTTCTCAGTGGGCATGAGCGCGCCTAATTCATGTTCTTTAAGGGGCTGCTGGTGCAGGTTTTGCAGAGTCTGGCATCCTGCCCTCTGGGAGCAGTCACAGCCTACACTGGGCATGGTGCCAGCCAGGAGGTCATGTCCTGGCTTGTCCCCTCCTCACTCCTGTCTACAACATTTTCTTAACCTGAGCTGGAGCTACTGCTCCCACTTTCTCTGCAGGTTGAAACAGGCTAATCAGGGCCCCTAGCTTGGGGAGTTCAAGTTAGGCACCCTCCCCTACTACCATCCCCCAGCAGTGCTGAGAGTAGTGCTCAGACCAGCAGAATCCTGCAAATGGTGCTACTAAATATTTCATTCAGGCCTAAGAACTCAATCTGCCTGCCATTATCCTGAGGGCCACCTCAACCTCCAGCCCCTTTCTGATTAACAAAGTAGCCAGCAGGGAAGATCATTGAAGCCTGCCTTAGCTGCTGTCCAGGGTTGGCGGAGGCATAGCATTAACCAAGAAGCATCGATTGCAGCACTAGCTAGCTTTTTACATTCACAGGCAGACAATGCAAGTACCTTCAATTATCTTCAAAGCAACTGAAGGAAAAGGAAATTGGTCTTAGATGTGGTAAATAGACTACACAAAGTCTACTGAAGCATACACAAGATGTGCACAGCCAGGAGCTGGGAGACCCAGCCACCAAACCTGCTCCGGAATTCAGACAGCTGTTGCAGGGGTTCCATTTCTCTGTCCCCTAATACCTGGGAAAGCATGAGGAGTCTAGGAGCTAGGAGTCAAATTGCAAGGCAACTTAAGTGCTGGAAGGTGGGGAGCAAGTCAGCACTTGCTTTAGCTTGGAATCAGGACAGACTCAGATTTCAATTTTAGCTCTGCTACTGTGTGACCTTGGTCAAGTAGCCTGACCAATCTTAGTCTCATTTTCTTTATTAGTTAAATAGGACTAGTAATATTTAATCTCTGAAGGAGTGATCCTGATTTCAGGGCTCTACAGGTTGAACCCTGTTCTAAGCCCTCAAATATCTCATGATCCTCTTGGTCCCAGAGTTTATCACTCGATTATGATTGTTGATCTTCATGTCTTTCCAGAGACTAGTAGTCATTAAACATTTTTAGAGAGGGTCATGACCCCAGGAAGAAACTGGTGAAAGCTAGGGGTCTCCTCCCTAGAACAGAGCACACAAACACATAATTTGCCTATAATTTCAAGGAGCTCATAGTAGCTAGGCTAGAATTCCCATGTCAGTGTCTACACCGTGCCTGGCACAGGATTCATAGTCAGAATATGCCTGTTGACTACTTGAATCATTTCAAAGATGCTTTCTTAGCCCTATAATTTTGGAATTCAATTCTATCCAAGAAGCATTCATTTGGTAAACACATTTTGCTCAAGTCCCCATACTGGGTTTTGTGGAGAAGTCCTACCTACAGATAGAGAATTAGACATGAATGTACTGTCAGTGACTCAATGGGGTAAGATTCAGTCCATTGCAAAGCTCCCACGACTACCCCTAGCTCAAACAACTCTTGGGGAAGGGCTTTGTTCCTTTCCTCTCAGCCTTGAGCTTGGAGGTCCTACAGAGTAGGCTTTTAGGCACAGATTGTGGGAGAAGAGTCAAGAGTGTGCATGTGATAGAGACCTGATGGCAAGTGGGGAAGGTAGTGCAGCGAGACGTTCATCCACAGCCTGGTCTGGAAGCAGTGTCATTGGTAGTGGGACAGAGAGCAAAGGGCCTGCAGCCAGCAACTTCTCATTCCTGTCCTGTTTCCCTGCTGAGCTAATCTATTCAGCAAGGACATCATCAAGCACAGGCAATTTGCATTAACTCTACCAGGCCTCTGATTGCAGGGCACTCAAGTGCCTGTTGCAGAAAGCTGTCAAGAGAGCATGCCTTTGTCCTTTTCAGAGCATGGGGTGGGCTGCAGCTTGTAGGCTGGGCCCCAGATCCAGACAGTTAGATCCTAGGTTGAGTCTAAGTAAGTAAATGGAGCTTCCCACAGGCTTAATCCAGGGGAGTTAAGCCAGTTTCCAGCCCACATCCTGTTGCTTTTCTGCTCTTAATGCCTTAATTTTAAAAGAGTAAAATCCCTTGTGGATGTTTTTAAGGAGTTAAATAAATGCCAGCAATGGCTCCTGTTGGGGCTGTTTGGATTTGAAAAGAAAATATTGAGATGTAAAGATATCAATATTTAACTGTCTCTTGAAGCCTGGGTTTTCAAGTAAGTGGTAGGCAGCCAAAATCTCCTCTAGATGTGTATGTGTGTATGTATATATGAGTGTGTGTGTATCTAGTAGAGAATTCTTCAGGAGTGTTGCATATATTCACTATCTATTCCCTTTTACTTCTTTTCTCCATCAATTTAATTCAACAAATGAGTGCAGAATACTTGTCTGGACCCCTTGTGCTCTTAAGGCATTTGCGGCCTAGTAGTGGGGGATGTGAGTCCTTTACCCAAATCACCATGTTGTTCCTTATAAAGACTTTAATACATTCCACAAATTAATAGAAACTGCCCTTGATGAATTTCTGAAATCTGTAGCTTGGCAGACAGTACTGACATAGAATAACTTTCTTTTTAATTCCCTTCTACAGGTTTCCAGGGAGTTTTTTTTTTTTCCAAAGATTTTTATTTATTTATTATTTCCAGAGAGAGGAGAAAGGAGAGAGGCAGAGAGGGAGAGAAATGAGAAACATCAATGTATGGTTGCCTTTCACCTGCCTCCAGCTACAGACCTGGCCAGAGACCTGGCTTGCAATCTGGTTATGTGCCCTGGCTGGGGAATCGTCCAGGGAGTTTTTATAATATCATTTGCTCAATTCAATTCTAATGAATATGGATTAATTTTCCTCACTATAGCTATTGATATTTGGCCATTGATCAGAGGAAGGGAGTACTACTGCTCATAAATCCCTCTACTCTGATTGAGGGTTCCCTGGGGACAAAGATGGGGAGGTGGAAGTAGGAAAAGATGGGAAAGTTAGAAGGGTACATTAGCTCCAGAAGGGCAAGGCTTGGGGAATGATTGTGGAAGATGGAGATGGAGAGATGAAGCCACTACTGGCCACCTGATGCTCTATCTAAATCATCGTATTCATTCTCCTTCACCCACACCCCAAGATTTCCCATTTCTGGGGCCTTTGCTCATGCTGTTTTTATCTGCCTATAATACTCCTCCTTCTTTCTCCCCTACCTGCTCAAATTCTACCTACGTTTCCAAACCCAGATCCAATGCCATATTTTTAAAGATTTCATTTATTTTTAGAGAGTGGGGAAGGGAGAAAGAGAGGAAGAGAAACATTGACCTCTCACCTGCCTCCCAACTAGGGACTTGGCCTGCAACCTAGGCATTATGTCCTGACCAGGAATTTAACCAGCAACCTTTCAGTTTTGTGGAACAATGCTCAAGCCACTGAGCCATAACAGTCAGGACGATGCCATATTTTTCATGAAGCTTTTTCTGGTTCTCTCTCTACTTACTGCTAATTGGGGTTCAGGTTCATGGTTTTTTATATTCCCACTCTGCTTTATCTCCTAGGGCACTTAACACTTCATTATATATACATCTTAATTACTGGGTTGTAAACCCCATAAAGGCAGGCACGCCATCCATTTCATTTAATATTATGAGCCCAGCATCTAGCACAAGGTAGACTCATTTAAATACTTATTGAATGGATGAGAAGTTTGGGATCACAGGTGTTAGGTAGGGGGCTTATTTAAAAGCTCTTCTGTTCTTGCTGGTTCTTATAAAAGGGAGCTCTTAAGCTCCCTTTTATATGTTATATCTATGTTCTTTCCATAACTAGCCTTTTATTTTTCAGTTTCATCATTTACAATTTTATAATAAAAAGGAATAGATTACAGGTAAGGTTGTCTTAGTTTGTTCAGGCTATGATAACACAATACCATAGATTGGGTGGCTTAGAAACAACAGAAGTTTATTCCTCACTGATGGAGGCTGGAATTCCATGATCAGGGCGCCAGCATGGTCATGTTCTAGAGAAGACTCTCTTCAGGTTTGCATGTTGCCAACCTCTCTCTATGTCTCTGCATGGTAGAAAGGGCTAGAGAGCTTGCTTGGGCTTTTTTTTCAATCATTTAAAAAATATATTTTATTCATTATTTTCAGAGAGAAGGGCAGGGAAGGAAGAAAGGGAGAGAAGCATCCATGTATGGCTGTTTTTCACCTACCTCCAGCTGGGGACCTGGCTAGAGACCTGGCTTGCAACCTAGGAATCAAACCAATGACCTTTGGGTTTGCGGGCTGGTCCCAATCCACTAAGCCACACCAGCCAGGGCTTTCTTGGGCTTTTAAAATAAGGGCACTTAACCCATTCTTGAGGGCTCCACCTTTATAACCTAGTCACCTCCCAAAAACCAACCTCACCTCCCAATACCATCACCTTGAGGGGTAAGATTTTGACATAGGGATTTGGAGGAGGAACATGTTCAGTACACAGCAGTTATTTTACTTTTCACTCCCATTAGATTTATAGCATCAACTTGCCAATTAAGTTATTCTCAAATGAGGTACAGATTTTTGCTGGAAAAGAGGTCTTGAGTTATCTTTGCTTTTCCTACTTAACTATGTAGTTATTGAATGGATTGATAACCATATAATATATTTATGAAATATCCTATTCTTTCTGAGGTTCATCTCTCCTTTTTCCTTTCATTAACTTTCCTGTTTTCTACCAATTTCTCTCTTCCAGACTCTTCTCTCATCAGCTTCTACCTTTCCCATTCTCATTCTTCCACCATCTTGGCCAACCTTTCCTTATCCTCTATTAACCTAAAAAACATAATGGCAGTACTGGTGCTAGTGATGATGAGGGTGAAGAAGGATGCCTTCTTGTGGGTGGCAAGTGCCAGCTTTACTCTCAGAGCAGAGCTGGCAGAGCAGGGAGAAGAAGGGAGGGCTTTCTGTAGATTTTGCAATATCTTTTCCTCAGCAAGAATGTTAAAATTGGGAGGGGAAATTTTGGTCTGGAAGCACATTCTAATGTGGCTTTCAGATGTAGCTCCAGAAATACTGCTATTTCCATAGCATTCTTTGGCTTAAAATGTTTCCAACTCTCAAGAAACTAGTTTGGAAGAACCATGGATATGGACAACAAGTGGGATTGACTTTGTGGGGGAGTGGGTGGGTGGGGAAAGGGACAGAGAGGAGTAAAAAGGGGATGGATGTAATACAACAATGATAAAATTAAATAAAAAAATATTTCCAACTCTTTCTTCTCAACAATATAAAGTAAAATATTCTATGCCATCCATTTAATCTGTCTTAATATATATCTCTAGATCCATCCCTCATCACCCACCTTTGGTGCTAGAGACGGTCTTGTCATGACTCTTAGAATAGGCAGGTAACACAGAAGCACAAACCACATGATGAGTGGGGAGCTGCAGGCAGTTCTGATGATGCTGGAGCACAAAGTGTGGTGGAGGCCAAATTCAAAGGCAGGGCTTTCACTTATTGTCTGCTGCCTCATTGTAGATTCCAATTGAGAGATGGGTCTACTCAGGAGATAGAAACCACCAGGTATTTTGAAAATTTATACAGAAAATGTTAACACAAAGAATTGTAGACTAGCTCAGGACAATTGCTCACTAACTGAAAAGGAAAAAGGAAAAGCTAGGGTATCATGAAAGTAGCAGCTACCACCCCTAGAACTGGGGGAACAAAGGGAAGAGGTTGGAGTTATTAAAAACCTTAAAAGGGGGAGCCCATAGAGCTGAACATCCAAGGAAAGGAAACTTCTGGGTTGGGACTGGTGTTATTGAGTTCAGGGGAGTTTCATGGGGTTGGGACTCAATCCTTCTAAGAAGAGGGACCTAGGCTGCTGGAATTGGCATCTCTCAGTGGGCACAGTATGGTTGCATTGGAAAAACTTTAAAAAGTATTCAATTGCTACCTGAAATAAATTGCTATGGCTGGGTAAATGAGTCCGACAGAAATAGGAAGCAGGCAGGCACCAACAGGAAGTACTAAGTTCTTCATTCCTTCTCCAGCCTGAGATCTTCCAATGACAGAGCTGGAAAGGGACCTGGTGGCACAGCAGATCCCCAGGATCACATAGTGTTGTTTAGAAAGAGGGCTTCAAATTGGAAAGATAATTATTTGGCTGTTCTAGGCACTTCTTTGGATATTTACCATTCATTCTCTCTTTTCCACACAGATTTGAAATTCCTGCAGCCATTAAAAAATGGTTGCATCACCTAAAGGGGTACAACTACCTTTTGTAAAAAGCCATTCTCATTCTCTCCTCAAGATGAGGAAATGCAAGGTGTCAGCAGTCATTGTATTCATCTATGGGAGAGAGTCACACTGTTGATTACAAGGTCATATTGACTGCTCCTCTAAAAAGAGAGTTTCATCATCTGTGCATTTTCTTCCTTTAAGAGTAAATCGCAATGTTAATGTCCAAAAACTTGCATGACATAACAAGAAGGAGGACATAAAATAAAATAACACACACAGACAGAAGAATAGCTATAATTCTTATTTGTGTAACTGGTCATAAAGCATACACACACATACACACACACATACACATATATACATATATAAGAAGATCATATATAAGTATGTCTATGTATATACTACTTATTTCACAGTTTTGTGTTTTCATCATCCTCATCCAGAATAACATCTGATCAGTGTTTTTTACCTGGTGGAGTGATAGAGTGACCTAAATATTCACTCCTCGGAGATTCTGTGTATTTTGATTACTAAGATTTTCCATTAATGTTTGTTATTGGACATAAAAATAGTGAAGGATGCTCCCAAGAATCCCTTAAGTCCAGACATAGTCATCTCTGCAATTAAATTTCCTGTTAATCACCCCAGCTAGTAGAGTAGTCCCACCTCCTTCTTTTGCTCCCTATTGCTTCAGTGGTACAGGTATGCCAAAATAGCCAGTGAGGAAGTCTTAACTTCTCATTCAATGGAACCACTAGCAGAGCTTAAAGTTGCAGTGACAGGAAGCAAAGACTATGTGAGTTTGTAGATGTTCTAGTAAAAGAAGCCATTTTTACTTCAAGTCTTTGATTATAAGATCTCTGTATCCTAGTTATGGAAGAAATAGCACCATTATTTTAGAGGATGGTCTCCTACCTGGAACCATAGCTGAGACTCTAGTAGCTCATTCCACCATTCATTTGGGCCAGTTGTTTCTGGGTGAAGAGGTATGTGATAAGAGTGAATTCAATGGGCTTAAACCAATTGCCACACTTCTTTTGCTTAGAAATGAATCCTTGGTTAGAAGCAACGTCATGAGGAAGACCATGACATGAATGAGGGTGCTAGTAGAAGCCTTACAAGCAAAAATGACAAATTCATACCCAACATGTGTCCATCTCCATGAGGACAATTCTCTGCCCCCTTTGCTATGGAAGGGGTCCAGTGTCATCAAACCGCCGCCAGTCTCCCTGGAAAATGGTGCCATAGAGGAGGCTAATGTTTGTCTGTGCTTTTGGCAGATCAGGCATTCAGCAGGAATGATAAGCAACTCTGTTTTGGTGAGAAGAAGTGCATGCTGTCAATCCCATTAACGGCCTATATCCCTGCTACCATGGCCACTTTGTACTTAGGATCATTAAGCAAGCCGGGAAGTTGGGGGTGGGGGTAGGGAAGTGGAGAAGAAACTGACATCCAAAGAATGTAAGTTAATCTATGGCACACAAAATATCTTCCTCCCTGCATAGTTGGCACAAGGGCTACCCCCAAATGAAAGGTTACTGCATCGGTAAGGAAAACACTCTGCTACACTTTGCTGCTAAAATGGTGGTTATGGGTAAAACTAGGCTCCAGCTCACAGGAGGGGTCTGCCCACCTGACCTTTCTTGGGACTTTCCTCAGGAGTTTTTGTAGCACTATCTGACTATAAATTAATTTCTTTGGCACTTAGTTCTGGCTGCTCTGTGTTATTATTTACCTAAAATACATGCTTAAGGACAAGTTTAAATTAGTCCTTGAGGGTAGCAACCATGCTGTGTACATCTTTACATCATCAAAGGTTCACTCTTTGGCTCTTACTCAGTAGAGTAAATAGCAGGGTTCAGGGGGAAAGTTTGACGTTTAAGATGAGAAGCCCTGCATTTGTGGCCTCCTCTTCTGCCTCTTCTCCATCTGACCTCGGATGTTTCGGCACATGCCGCATTACACATTTTGCTGGAACAGCATGCTACTCCTTGATGTTTATTGCTTCCATGCTTTGTTAATGCTGATCCTCCCCATTTTAGTGAAATAAGATGGTTTCTTTCCTATTTGAGAGGAGATGTTGTAGGGTGGAAAAGGCCATCTCTGAAATTTCCCATAGCCTGTGGTTTGGGGGATGGCGGATGGGACTCAATGGAGCACAGCCATCTTCCTCCAGGGGCCAAGAAAATAGGAGGGGCTTTAACCTTAGGATAAAGATGGAAAAGCTTTCAAGGCTGCACAAGATCCCGCCAGTGGCCAGGATTAGTCACAATACCCATTGCTTAAAAGGCCATCACAGGCTGTAGACTTGGGTTCAAAAATAAAGTAGCAGCCTTGGCTGGTGGCTCGGTGGATAGGCATCAGCCTGCAAACCCAAAAGTTGCTGGTTCGATTCCCAGCCAGGGCACATAACCAGGTTGCAAGCCAGGTCTCCAGCCAGGTCCTTAGCTGGAGGCAGGTGAAAGGCAGCCATACATTGATTTTTTTTTTTTTTTAAGTGGCAGCCATTTATGGTAAAGAGGAAGAATACTAAGTGGTATGCGGGGCAGAGAAAGAAGAGAACACACTTAGCTTAGACAGGGAGGAAGAGGAGTGCATGGTATGAAAGGAAGAAGGCCATGTGGTATGCAAGGAATTAAGGGGAGAGGAAAGTACTTGGTTAGAGAGAAACATGTGGTTAGGGAGGGGTACTCAGTTAGGGAGAAGTAGGGTTAGGGGGAGGAGTGTGATTAGAGAGGAGCTTGCTGTTTGAAAGAGAGTGAAAGCATCCCATCAGCCAGTCATGGGGACAGATCTGTAAGAAGGTGCCACTGGGTTATGGACTAAGAGCTGGAAAACATGGTGATACGTGTGGGATCTCTTTCAACCAGGCACAGATGAATGGGAGCTGCCAGAAAGCTGAGCTGTGAACTGCTTTTCTGAAAGACTGTACCTCTGACTGACATATTCTGAAATTGGCCTTGTTTGGCAGGGGGAGGCAGGACTGTATGCTTGTAGATGTTTTAAAGGGAGTGGGACTTAACAGCAGAACTACATCTTTAATCTTAATCTGTGTAACCTTTAAATAAACAAATTCCTTTCCTTTTCACCAACTCTGCTATTAAGAGTTTTTCCTTTGGCAGACAAGCCCATCATAACTGAACAGTCCATGGGTTCTGTTTCAGAGACACAAGTCCAATAAGTTATAGTTTCCTTCAAAGTAGAGGCTAGTAACTCTGACAAGACTCAAAGAAAGGAGTTAGTAAAGCAAACTACTGTTCCTTCATTGGTCCCAAAGTTGTAATTGATATTCATTATCTTCCTCTCCTACCAACCATTCTGGATTTTCCAAGCCTTCTGACTGGTCTTGGTAAGAACATCCAGCCTTTCATCTATGATATGTGTAGGGCCTTAGGAACCCTTGTTGGCTATTATTTTTATAATTGCATATTAAATATTATCTCTGGGCATAAAAGTACAAAGTGATATACCTGTGATTGCCCTGAGTACCAAACTTACTCCCTTCTGACCTTATTTCGTAGAACAACTCTAACTTTTCATGATAATCAGGTTATTATCATGCCATTAAATAAATCTACAGTTTCCTCTGCCATTAAAATAACATTTTTCTTTACCTATGAGTCCATTGGCTTGAGAAATCCAAAATAGCCAGATGATAATCACAGCTTTCAGTTCTGTGGAATTTGTACTATCACCCCTAAAGAAAGTATCCTGCTCCTGAGAACAATGTTGTCTAACCTGGCTGAGTGTAATGGTATGGAGTTAAGAAGAACCATTCTATATGTAGGTCACTGGAAGTGATGGTGAGAGTGACCACCCCTACTTCTATCCATTGATCCCCATTTTCATAGAATCTAGCTATTGAAGTACAGTGCCATATAGATTATTATTTCAATACATATAATGTATTTTAGAGGACAGTTCCTCAATCTACAGCATACTGACAGTTAGCCGGCATCTTGGGTGGAGCATTAAAGACCACCCCACTATTTGAAATGGCTATTTCTGGATAATGGGTACCTTGTTAGAACAGTGTATCCTGTGATCTAGTCATGAGTCCATTGGTGTACCTACTTTGCCATAAAATAGGAACTTTGATCCAAGGTAGTGTTGTATGGAAGACCATGTTGATAAGTTGGGCATACTATAAGCCCTTGCATGGTAGTGCCAGCAGAAGTATTATAGGCCTGGAAGGCAAATTCAAATCAAGAGTATCAATCTGGTAGACGTATTGATGTCTCCTCCAGAGTAAAAGGTATCTGATATAATAGAGGGTCTCCAAATGGTTGGCTGGTCTCCTTGAGAGATTAATTGTACTCGGTCAAAGGTTCAGGGTAGGTCTCTGCTGCTGGTGTGTCAGTCAGTCATCATTGGAAATAGCTAAGTCAATTTTGATGACAGGAAGTCTATGCTTTAAGGCCCATGTGTAATTTCCACCCCTGTTACACTGTCATTTGTTCATGAGATCATTGCATCATAGCAACTGGCTAAAGTCTATCTGGTTGTTAAGGCTGCTTCTATATTGGATGGCCTCTGCTGAACATGAGGAGATACAAAGATCTGCATGCTTTGTGCCCAACCCAGGGAGGGTCTGTTTACCTAGCTCAGGTTTCTTTTCTCCCACCATAGTAAATGACAAAGCATAATATTTCTTGTCTGCTAATGAGAATACTATTTACTACTGAGAAAATTTCCTTTAGTAGATTTTGAGTAGGGTTTTAATACAAGTGGTTTTTTTTTTTGTTTTTTTTTTTTGCTACTACTAGCATATTGCATTTTTTACACACTAGCATGATTTTTGTTTTTTGTTTTAATGCTGATTATTCATAGGAACTCCTCTACCCCATGAGATAATAGATGTGAGTTAGGTTAGCTGCAACAGTGAATAGCTATAGGAGACATGGGAATCTGGCTCACCTATTAGTGTCATTTACTTATGTCTTCTAGACCTGCTCTGCTTCAACCCAAAATGTACCATTTGCATGGTTAGTAGGATTGCTGTGAAGCCCACTCAATCTTGTAAAACTTGGTTGGTCTGATAGTGCCCACACTGTACCAAGCAGCTTTGATGATATAGTCCCTTATTTCATGTGGGTTCAGTCTCTGCCAGGGCCCAATAACATGTCAAGGTCTCTCCAGTTGGTGCTTGCAAAAGATTCCATAAAACACCTTTATACACCATGGATAAATCTCTCTGCCTCTGGTTCATTTGGTGTAAGTGGCATGACAACTTGTACCTATAGCCTGGATATGCTACTGAGGCTGTTCTTGTTGAAAGCCGTCAAAGTCAGTTGATAATGGATTAAAGCAGCACTCCAAAGTGCAGTTTATATATCAGTGTGTACCTCTTTCTTAATAAGAGAAGGTATGAGATACAATAACTTGCCATTTATCTGAGAAAAAAAATTGATCAACCTGCCTCAAACCACCAGAATCCTAAAATGTTCATTATTTGTGTGATAGGATCCCAAACCTTCATAAAGTTCCTTATTGGTTGCAGTCATTTTTATTACTAGGCCACCTACAGTTGTGCTACAGTGTTGTTTGTGGACTAAACTGTTTGTTACTGTTCTGCAATGAGATAAAGACAGAAATTGAGAGGTAAGCTTTCAGAAAATTTTATAGTAATTTGACATTGCTGTGGTATCTAAGCTTATAGTTAGTGGATTTGTCTTTTTTAACTAGGTTAGACCACTGTGGGTGTTATTGAACTCACAGAAGCTGTGTATATACTATATGATATTTTAAAGTTAGTTTGTCAATTGTAATCTCTATGCATAAGACCATGAATATATTTTTTATTAAAATATTGTCTAAATTTAAGTATAATTTTATAGGACAAAGTAAAGGGACTTGCTAATAAAGAACTAAAGAATGATTTTGAAAATACAGCATCACACTTTATTTTGGAGAAAGGTAAAAAATAAATATCCAGAGTTTGTTTGAAATGATTTTAAAATCTCTTCTTTCATTTTTGGTCACATGCTTTTATAAGATTGGTTTCTCTACTGTGAGTGTTATATAATTAAGTTATAAAAAATCTTTAGAGCTCTGGCTGATTGCACAGTGGATAAGGTGCCAGCCTGCGAACCCAGAGGTCGGTTCAATTCCTAGCCAGGGCACATAATCAGGTTGCAAGCCAGGTCTCCAGCCAGGTCTGTAGCTGGAGGCAGGTGAAAGGCAACCATGCATTGATGTTTCTCTTCCTCTCTTTCTGGAAATAATAAAATCTTTTTTAAAATTTTAACCAGTTTGTGCTTTATTGATCCGTGACATCAGGCCTTGACTACACACTTCTGTATTGGGTACAGCCGCTCCTTCTGCTGCTGCGTTTTGGTCTTCAAGTTCTCCTCATGTTTGTTGAGCCGTCAGCGCATGGCTCGTGTTTTCTTGGGCCACAGATCCAGCGGCATGTACTTCTTGCCCTTGTAGAATTTCCTGAGGTTCTCCTTCTGAATCTGGTTAATGACGGTGAGAACACGGGCAATGGATTTGCGAACAACTCGGATCTTTGAAAGCTTGGAAGCCGCGCCGCCTGTCACTTTGGCCACGCGCAGCTGTGACAACTCCACCTTTAGGTCGTCCAGCTGTTTGAGCAGCTCCTCCTTCTTGCTGCGAAGGTCTCGGGCGTTAATTTTGACCATGTCTGAACGAGCCGCTGGCGCTCGGAGGGAAAGAGCTGTTTAGATATATTTAAGATTTTTATTTTTCAATTATAGTTGACATATAATAGTACATTAGCTTTAGTTGTACAACATAATGATTAGACATTTATATACCTTACTAAGTGATCACCATAGATCTATCTTTTTTCTTGCAATCAGGATTATCATAAATCCAACCTAATTTACATAATTTTACAAGAAGCACTTATGCTTAAAGGTATTTATATAGGGGAATCAATATTTCACTCATAACTTTTGCTTAGTTATAAACAAAGAATGGTCAGAAGTTTTAGTGTAATAGTGATTTTTAAAAAGTTTTTATTTATTTTTAGAAAGAGAGAGGGGAGGGAGGAAATGAGGGTGAGAAATATTGATGTAAGAAAGCAACATTGGTCTGTTGCCTCTCATATGTGTCCCGACCAGAACAGAGTCCCAGCATGTACCCTGACCAGGAATTGAACTGGTGACTTTTCATTTTGTGGGATGATGTGCAGCCAATGGAGCCACACCAGACAGGGTTGTAATAGTGACTTTTATATTAATAATCTACAGTTGATCTTAGCCAAAAGGCTGAGAAACAATATATATTAATAATCTAATGTACACTTTTAACGAGCATCTGCATAGCTTTTGTAATTCTTCTTTCTGTGTTATAGATTTTTTCAGATTATATTGAAATGTAATTTTATATCTATTCAATCTAATCATTTAAAAGGTAGTTCTATGTCTCTTTGTTTTAAATTTGATTTTCCTAGTACTTATTTTTTATTGATGCTTATATAGTGTTAGTGATGAATTAAAAAAAAAAAAACAACAACGACTGGACCTTCACAGATTGTTTGAAAAGCTATTTTAAATCATCAATGTAGTGGATCATTGTGAAGGTCTACAGATGTCCAGATTAACAGGATTCTTGAGCACTACACTATGGCAAGGAAGTAACATAGTTTTTGGGAAATATTGTATAGTGCCTGTGTATTTCTACCCTTACCATGTAAATGAAAAGTATTCTTTAATATTTGCTACTGACGGGATCAAGAATTCATTTGCCAGATAAGTAGCTATATTCCAAACTGAGTTGATTTAATCTTTATAGATACTATATTACATCAGCTGCAGTTGGGGCTTCTACCTGGTTAAGTTTACAGTGAGACACTATTATCAACCAGGTTTTTAAGACAGGCAATTGAGAAGAGATAAGATAAGAACTATCATTGCCACACCTTGTATTCTTTGGTGGTGGTGAGAACTTTTACAATACTTCCAGTTGTTCTACTAACTTGGCCTGAGGTGATAGTGTGGAGTTTCAGGAGCTTCCACTTAACTCTTTCTACTTACCATTATTAGCTTTTACTCCACAGGCCATAAAATCAATATAAGAGTTTTTCCAGATACCAAAAATAGCCACAGAATGGCCTGGATAGGCTCAATAAACTTGCTGTGAATGGGCTTGGTTAGGCTCAAACTCCATTTATCATCTGTCCTCCACAAACCTCTACTCTAATCAGAGTATTGCAAAGGCATTTTGAGTTAGTTCCCTGTTATCAGACACAGCTCAAATCTTGTATCTAATGCTCCATGAAAATTCCAGGTATTTCCCTTTCCTTAGGGCACAGTCTCATCCTGGTAAACATCCTCATGTCACATTGAAAGGATTTGGATAATGCACACTGTATATACTTGCAGTAACATTGTATGATCTTCCCATAGTATGAGAGACTCTGCCTCATTTATTAGCTCTGGGTCTGCCCAATCTGATGGCTGAGTGAAGACCTATAAATTTCCATTGTGGAAGCTGATGGCAGCCTTCTGCTTTCAGCCCTTGATATTTAAAAAAAATTATACAAGCACCACGGTACCATAGGTAGCTTTCTCTTTTTCCATGATCAATTAGCCATTACCACAGATCCCTACAGCTCAAGCCTTGGACCTTGCAAACTATTTTGGTAACAACACTCATTTTCCAGTCAATTAAGTGCTGCTACTTATCCTATGTCATTAAACCCCCCTGAACCCCAATTCTATCGGTGAAGTTTCAATGTAGAAGCTGAACAAGTAGGAGATAAATACTAAGGGGGTCATGGTAAGAAATTTGCACACATGATTGTGGGAGCTGGCTAGGCCAGTCTGGAATCTATAGAGGAAGCTCTCATGAAGGGTAGGCTGCAACTCTTAGGCTTGGGCTCAAACTGCAGGCAGGATTTCTTTTTCTTTCAGAAAGCCTGAGCCTTACTTTTAAGTACTTTCAAATGATTAAGTCAAGACTGTTCAGATTATCTAGGATAATCTTTTTTAGTTAAAGTTAACTGACTGTGGACTTCAATCATATCCACAAAGTATCTTTACACCAACACCTAGATTAGTGTTCTATCGGGAGTAAGTGGGGACTGTAGCCTAATCAAGTTGATACATCCAAAAGGCCATCACAGATCATTCTTTGCCAACTTGGTGCCCATACACATCTCCTTAAGTCATACTTAATATCCAAATAAGGACAATAACAAAGCAATTCTTGTGCCTAACATGATACAATCACTCTAAGAACAGCCAAAAATATACTAGCACTTTCCCCAGACGACATTGCAAGTCCTTGGATGGTTGTTCCTCTTTTTGTTTTGAATCTTAAGTACCAAGATACAAAGTTAACTAGTATTAACACATGATGCTATAAAATAAGGGGATAAGAGAAGGAAAAATTATAAATATTTACATATTTATAGTTATTTATATTACTATATAAAATATGTTATACATATACATATGTTTCTCACCTGAGGACTTTTTTTTCTCATTTTATTTAGAGATTGAAGAAGAGAAAGAGAGAAACACCAATGCAAGAGAGAAGCATTGATTGGTTGCCTCCTGTATGCACCCAGACCAGGAACCATGGAGTGAACCTGCAACCCAGGTATGTGCCCTGACTGGGAATCCAACTTGCAACTTTTCATTTTCAGGGTAACACTCCAAATAACTGAGCCACACCAGCCAGAGCTATAGTAATATATTTATTTATATAATAAATATAAATATAATCTACATTTGTTATGTTACACCTATATTATAAATGTTATATTAACATTTATACACTTATTTTTTATCATAAAGTAATTTTAAAATATTCAAAACTATTACAATCCTTGTTTCTAAAACTGGCCACATAGTAGTAACTGTTATATATGACTAGTTTCTTCTACCCATCCTTCATTCCTTTTTGTCTTCAACAAGCACCTTAGCTGGTCTTAGTTCTTTGCCTGATAGAGTAACTTAAACCTTCATTTCTAAAGGGTCTGGACTATTAGCAGTCCTGATGAGATTGAGTTGTACTTTTTCATGGACTTTAATCACAGCAGATGGGAGTACTAAGAGAGACCTTAAGGGTTCTCTTGTATTCCAGACAAACTTTTTTTCTTTTACTCCATTGTGTAGTGACAACCCAAGTTCTCCTGAGTAATCAGGATCAATCATTCCAGCTAGTACAATAACCCACTTCTGTGCTTATTGATTCAGAGACATAAGGAGCCCAACTGAGTGGCAGCTGTTCAGTTCAATAGAGCTGTTATTGTGTCTCCTGATGGAAGCATTCTTGTTTTTAGAACTAAAGTCTCTAGAGAAGTAAAGCCTCAAGTCACAGGGAAAGGAAGTAAACATTTAATGGATCTAGTGGATCCACTAATCATCTCCTAGATCACTAGAAGTTAACAGTTTATGTAGCCAATCTCATTTTCATTCTTTGAAATGGGAGAAACATATATTGAATAATGATTTAGAGGCATGCAACCTGGAGAACTGTTTCAGTCCTGCAAGGTGTTACCACCTAGCTGGCATTATAACTGAGTCTCCCAGAGGCTGTTCCACTGTTCTATCAAGTCATATGCTTCAGGATGATGAAGAATATGGTAAAACCAGTAAACCCATGAGCATGGATGGGCCCATTACCACACTTAATTTACTGTGAAGTGATTTCCTTGACAAGAACCAATGCTGTGTAGACTAGCATTATGGCATGTAAGGCATTTTATAAATCCATGAAGGGTAGTTTTGTCAGAATTGAGGGCAGAGAAGGTAAATCCTTATCCAGAGTAGCATCTGTTCTAATAAGAACAAAGTGTGCCTCTTCCATGATAAAGTGGACCAGTGTAATCATGCTACCACCAGTTATTGAGCTGATTATCCTGGTGAGTGGTGCTATATCATGGACTCAGTGTTGTTCTCTGTCAGATTCAGCATTCAGCAGTGGCTATAATGAGGTCAGCCTTTGTGAGTAGAAGTTCATGTTGCTAAGCCCATGCATTACCTCTATACCTTCATAATGGCCATTTTGTTCATAAGTATTTGGCAATCACAGGGATAGAAGCTGACTGGTATTCACACAGTGGTCATCTTATCTACTAAATTATTAAAGTCATCCTCTGCTGAGTTCACCTTTTGGTGAGTACTCACATGGGACACAAATATCTTCACATTCTTGTCCATTCAGAAAGTCCTATTCTCATACATTTTTCCTAGAACTTCTTGTCATGAATTTTCTAATTGTATTTCTTCTAGCTCCCTGTCCACCCAGCCAAACCATTGGCTATAGCCTGAGTTGGTATAGACTTATACCTCTGATCATTTATACTTTTACATAACCTGAACTATCATCTGATAATACAACTCAAACTTTTGCCTGCTTGGAGGATTTCTTACCACTGCTCTGAGATGTTCCACAAAGAGGCTGTGGTACTACACCTGCGCATTCTCAAATAGTGTCTGTATATCATGCAAACCATCTGTAAAAATATATTTATATACATATAATCTCCTTATCAGAGGACATTTTTTTCATTGTATTTAGAGAGAGAGGAAGGGAGAGAGAAAAAAACATCAATGTGTGAGAGAGGCATCAATTGGTTGCCTCAGTTAGCTGGCCATAGAGAACTCCCCATGAGGCCATAGGTGAAGGTCTAGAGATAAAAAGTAATGTAGAAGGAGTAGGGACCATGGACTCTTGGGCTAATTCCTCATGCAACTTACTCGTGCTTTTAGGACTAACTTGAACTTGATCTCATATATACCATATCTGTTTAAAAATGGAGTGCTGGTTTGCATGCCCAAACTTATGGCTTGGTGGCTCAGATAACACCCAGCTCATGCTAGTCAGCTAAGGTTGCATTCATGGTAACTTGTTGGCCCATGGTTAGGTTTTCAGTTTCTAGTGAGGTCCAATACCAAACCAAAAACTATTCCTCAAAATAATAGTAGTTATTCTCGAAAGATGACAGGGCTTTTCTATATAATCCTAAGTTCCTATAGAGGCCCACAAAAGTTTTCAAAATATATCTCTATTCTCTACTGATACTTCAAGCACCATTGTCTCTACTAGATCATGTTGCCCAATTGACAAAATAGCTTGGATAGCAGTGTGGACCCATCACAGAGTCTTCCTTTGTTCTGGGTCCCAATAAAAGCTAGCAAATTTTGGGGTCATTCAAATGAGGAACATGTTGCCTCCAAAATCCAAGGAGGCATCCTAGGTGTTGTGCTCATTTTTAGTGATTGAAGGGGTCAAATGCAACAACTTCTTCACTTTGGAGGGTTATTTAGATATGCCCTACATCATTGGATACTTAGAAATTTTACTGAGGTAGAAAATCTCTATTTTTGTAAGATTTATTTCCCACCTTCTGGCATGCAAATGTTTTAGCAAGATGTCTAGACCAGTTGCTATTTCTTACTCACCAGGTAGAATCAGCATAACATCATCAATATAATTGACCAATGTAATGTCCATTGAAAGGAAAGGTGATCAAATTCTCTGTGGACTAAATTATTACATATGTCTGGAGAGTTGCTATACCCCTGAGGTATGACAGTAAAGGTGTATTGCTGCCCTTGCCAGCTGAAAGCAAACTGCTTCTGTTGGTTCTTACTAACAGGTATAGAGAAAAAACAAAACAAAAAAAAAGCCTTTGCCAGCTCAGCAGCTACTTACCAGGTCCAAGGAGATGTATTAACTGGCTCAAACAACAAAACTACACCTGAAACAGCACTTTCAATTGGAGTCACTATCTGACTAAGTTTGTGATAATCCACTATCATTCTCCAAGAGTCATTTGTTTCCTGATAGGTAAGCTAAATGGGAATGTGGTGGGAATCACTACAACTGAATCTTTTGTGTCCTCAGTGGTAGCATTAACCTCTGCATTTCCTCCACAAGTGCTGAATTACTTTTGGCTTACTGTTTCTATAAGTAAACACAGTGCTAGTGGCTTCCACTTGGCCCTTGCCACAATAATAGCCATCTCTCCACAAAATAGGAGACAATGTGTTGATTCTTCCACTTGTTGAGTCTGTATTCTAATCAATTCATTCCATAGGTGGGGGAAATAATCACAGGATGGTTCAAGGATCCACTGGTCCTTCAAGGACCCACTGAGTCCACTATTAGAGGGACATAAACTAAAAATACATTAATTATCTGAACTCTATAAATTCCTGCTCTGACTGGTGGACTACAGCGATATTTTGGGTCTCTAAGAATTAGTGTCAATGTAGAGCCAACATCTAACTCCTGAATGATGTGATTATTTTTCTTCCCCCAAACACGTTACCCTGGTAAACGGCTCTAGATCCCTTTGGACAAGGCTGAGAGAATCATTTACAGTACAGGTTTTTAGCAATGTAGCAGGGTCCTTCCTCAAGTGGTTCCAGGCCCTCTTTTATCCAGTGTTCTGAGTCTGTAAACTACTGACTCAAGTGTGGGAACAGTAGGAACTATGATCATGTTTTTGTCTTTCACATTACACTTCTGCTTATTAGAACTCTTCTGTATATACAGATCAAGTAAGTCTTTAGTAGACTGCTTATCTATTTCTTTTCTACGGACACCATGATCAACTAGCTACTGTCATAGGTTGTTGAGAACCAGACAATTCTGATCCCTGCTTTGACTCTGCTGCCCATTATAGTAAACATGCCCACCTAGGCTTTGACAATTAAGTGCCAACATTTGGGCCCTGTCACCCAGTATCCCATTGTATCATTGTGTTTAGAGATCCCATTTCAATGGTAGAAGTCCTTTGTGGCCTACAGAGAAGAGCAAGTAATGAACTCTTTAATTATGCTGGGGCTTCTCATAAATTTATTTCTCATAGTTGTGGGGGGGAAATGTGTCCTCTCTACCCTTGTGGGATGGGTAAATAGTTCTTACATAATAAATTCGCTTTAGTAGTTCAGTCTCCCTAAGTGTTTGGATATCTTCCTCTACAATATACCAAAGCAGTTTAAGCATTTTAACTTAGTTTAATGTAGGCCATCTTTGGCCTACTAATCAGACAAACTGTTGGAGCCCTTCTTAAGCCCTCAAGTAAAAATTTAATCAAGAATCTCTGCTCTGTGGGCCCATATCAATAAATCTAGTCTGCCCCAGCTTCACGTTTCTTATGCCTTGAGCCTACATGTAATCCTTTTCCAGACAGCCCCAAATTTCTTTCCGTGAAACTGGAAAAATAAGCAGTTATTTTGATGTTTAGGGAACCTTCTTGTGGCTCACACTTTGTACTTCATCCTTTGTGGCCTGTTGAAATGTGAGTCTAATTATAGGTTTAGGAGCAAAGACGGTTGACAGGGATCCTAAGGAAAGGCAGCAGGGCCTTAGGGGAGGTACATACAGGTTTTTCAGGCAAATGGGGACAAATCTTCCTAAGCAGGGATGAAAGAGCTGCTTCTAAAAAGAAAACAGCAGAATCTAAGGGTACAAGGTCCTCAGCATCATTGGGGTCTTCTCATATATCTCCATTCCAAGTTTCAGGATAACGTTTTTTCTCAATCCATCCCTTAACTTTACTAGAAGGAACCCATGAGATTGGGAATACAAATAGTGTAGTAATTCAGCCACTAACAAGAGTACCCTCTGGGTATGATTTGGAGAAATCTCAGCTCTGAGGCTGTAGGAGATAAGGGTTTCTTTCAGGAAAGAGATAGGTTTCAGGATTTTATTCCAAGCTCAACAGGAACTTTGCGGAAGTTTAGGCAAGGTAGTGATACATACTGATTTACAAGTAAAAAATAAATCTTTAGTCCCTATGTAAAAGGTAACTTGTAGGTGAAAATGAGTTTACTTTTGCAGTCTTCCCTGCAAAAGATGATAGTGGTCTGGACCAGAGCTATAGTGATGAAAAGCAGTGGTCAATGTGGAATATACTTTGAAGGTAAAGTCAGCAGGAATTGATGATAGATAGACTGTGAGAGGTGACAGAAAGAAACAAAGATGTCTTCTAGGTGATTGACTTGAGCAACTGGGTAGGTGGTGGTAACATTATACTTCATGGGAAATATAATAATTACAAGTATGGGATTGGGGGAAATCATGAATTAATTATGAGACATCTTTTGGACATCAATGTGTGATGTGAAGTAGGCAGAAATTATGCTACTCACTCCTTTGCTCACTTCTTATAGGCTTCTACTCTTTCTACTCTTATGTAGTTCACAGTTAAATTTCACTAAGTTATCTCCAAAATGTCCTTTAGAGCATATTTTTTTTCTTTCTGATTTATGACCCAATTCAATAACACACATTGCATTCAATTGTGAGATTTCTTCAGTCTCTAATCTGAAACAGTTCTAATCTTCAACTTTTGTCTTTTTTTTCCATCTCTAATGACCTTGACAGTTTTGAAGGGTACAGACCTATTATATAGAATGTCCCTCAGTTTGAATATGTGTGATGGCTTATTCATGATAATTTTAGACTAAATATTTCTGGCAGGAGTACTACATGAATTATGTTGCATTATTTTCAGTGCATTATATTGGGAGCACATGTTATCACTTTCTACTACTCATGGTCTTGTTTACTTTTATCACTTTGCTAAGTGTTACCTTCCAAGTTTCTGTAGTATAAGTTTATCATGTTCCCTTTTGTAATTATTAAGTACAGGGTACATGCGATATATTGGCAAAATTTTAGTAAAATAAACAACGTATCACAAAAGTGTTATATTTTGAAATAAATTTATTCTCATATGTAAATACATAAACATAGCCATTATTTTTTTCAAATTGTTCAAAAAACAATTTGCTGCAATAATAGACTCAATTCAACTTTGGAATCTTGAGCATGTTTTCCTTAACTTTTCTTTATCCATGGACATGACAATGTTTGCAATCTTAGCTTTGACAGCCTCTTTATTGGAATGAGGTTATTTATTAACTTCTCTCTCGCAAATGCTACATACATAATAGTCTAAAGGATTTGCATCTGGTGAACTAGGTGGCCAGATTTCCTTTGACCAGAATTCAGGAATATTGACACTGAGACATTCTTGCACCTTATTGGCATTATGTGCTGGTGCACCATCTTGTTGGAAGATAAAATGATGTCCATTTGCAACTTGGTTCATCCACCTTACAACCACTTCTCTCAAAACATCAGGGTAAACATCCTGGATCTTCATTGATGATCTCCTAGATTCTGTGTACAATATTTGGATTTGTGCAATCCTTTCACACCTCATGCGTTTTCCTTGTTGGTGTGGCAACATCAGGATTAGCATCACACACCTTCTTCACATTGTCAACTGTACGTAAAGGAATGTTATTGAAGTCTGCAATTTCCTTAGCAGTTTGCCCTGCATGCAGTCCAGAAATTATGGTTGCTCTAACACTGTATTCCTTGGACATGATGGTTGCTCTCAGAATTTAATACTTTGTATCTGAAACAATGATGTTAAATCATAAACTTAGAAACATCATTTTTCCAAATTAATAAGAAGCATGTAAAATAAGGAGATGCAAAGTTATCGTCAACTGATTGTGCACACCCTATAATCTATGGGGTGGTACTTTGAGGTTGTAAATATCCTAGTCCTCATCAAATTTTCACTGATGGTTTTAGCATCTATTGATGATCTTGCCTGAATCAATTTTGATATTTGCAAAATGATAATTTCTTAACTTAAAAATTTCTCCTGCATTTATTAGTTGTCATTCTACTGAAAGGAATACCAGAAAACATTGAAGTGATATGTCTCTCTTATTAGACTATGAACTCACTGAGAGCAGGCACTGTTATTTTTTTCTGGCTCTAACACCAATACTGTATGCAAAGCAAATGTTTAATAAATATGTATAAAAATGAACTGTACTAAAGCTATCCTTCAAAATGGGGAAAGTATTAAAAATGTTTGCCTTTGAAACTTTCTGTGGGGCCAAAATGAAATTGTGTATGCGAAGAAGCTTTGTAACTTGTGACAGGTTTTGCATATGTGAGCTGTGATCTTTGTTACAGGGGCTCAAGCCATGCCTATCTCAAGGCACGTGGTAGTGGAGCCCCTGACTCCTTATCTCAGCAAGAGGAGGGGAGTCAGTGGGATTGTCTGGGAAAATCAGTGTTGTAAGGAAATGGAGGCAGCAGCAGGATCTCCCTGGAGCCTTTACCTTCCACTCTGTTCCTTGCCTTCCTCAAGAGAGTGCTGGGTGGGTGCTAGTGTTTTGTTGATTTCTTCTCTTCCCTTCCCTCCCTCCCCCTCTGTCACACCACTCTGCCTGTCCCTCCCATGCAGTGTGCTCTCTTCTGGAAATGCAGAAACTTTCCCGCAGCTGTCAGGCTTATTTTCCCGAAGAATATCTCTAATCGCCCCGCCTGATTGGGTCTCGTTAGCGGGCTGGTGGCATTGATTGTACTCAATCAGCATCCTCCTGCCCAGCTGGGAAAATGTCCCATTTATTCCTCCATTTTATCTTCTCTTTCTGCTACAACTATTTTACAGTTTTTCTGGGGTTAAAAAAAAAGCAAGTCCAAGGATCAAAATTGTATGCTGTCCTTATTTGTGTGGGACTCCTTATAATTTTACAGTTCATAGTGATTTGTCGTTCTCTCTATCTCAAGAAATTTCTGGAACTTCTCAGTGGGGTCTCTGGGGACATTCACACTTTTCACTAGACCTCACCTGTCAACAATAATAACAAAGATAACAAGAACAAGCCTTTACTCACCTGTACAGCTGACAAAACTTATTTGCCTCGCAATAATCCTGTAGTATAGTTGGTATGATCATAATCATCCCTTTTTTGTGGATGTGAAAATGTAAGTTTAGGAAAGTTAAGGAACTTGACTATTTCATACACCTAGGAGGTAGTAGAACTGGGACTCAATCCCAGGTGATTATCTCTGAAATTTGGCACTATTCTAATACACCAAGTTAAACCCTTAGTCTAGGTGGTGGCGGCTGCACCTCATAGTAGAAGGTTTTCTGATTCTGGAAAGGCCAGGGTGGCATCATGCTCCCAGGTATCACTCTGCTTACAGGTGGAGCAGGCAGCTTTGTGGAAGTCCTGAATTCAGATCCCTATTCCAAGTCTCTCCCTTGCTGATCTGATACAGTGGGAAGGCACACATCCATATCACATGTCTAAGTTAAGTGACCTGGAGAAGTGCACTCAGAGATGGATCCATTTTTGCCCTGGTGGGAGGGAGAAAAAGAAGAGGAAAAGGTTCAGATCATGACAGGAAATTTCTCTAGCAGGTCAGACCCAGGTGGGGCACAGGGAAGTAGGCAGTTATTTCCTGCCTCTGGCATCTGGTACCTATAGCAGCCTCCTGTAATTGACAAGGGGCCGGAACTGACATTGCAACACCTGGGTTCAGCCTCCAGGTTTCTGCCTGCTGGCTGTGTCACCTTGGGCAAATTACTTCCAGTGTTACTTACAGATGGAAAGGATGGAAGTCAAAGGTCATCCTAACATTCCAAAGAAAGATGATATATGAATCATCGATGTGAGATTCAGTATGTAGACTGTACCATGTCAGAGCTCTAAGTGTTCTATGGTAATATACAGAACTGCAGAATTTCTATCAAGGTTAAAAAGAAAAACATGAGCACTTTAGTGTGATTCAATTACTCATGCTTTAATCTAGACATTCCTGACCAGCTAGTAAACTGCTTGTGCTCCAACCCCACTGTCACGCATGTTCATGCTTGCAGTACTTGTGTCATTTGGTTTACTCCTTTCCTGCTTTCCTTCCGTTGTCTGGTATTTTGTTTATAGCTGGTTGTAGCTTCTTTATCGGTCACTATGCTTCAGAATAATGTCAAGATGAATCTTTTTGCCTTCGCTTCAGGAAACATTTTATTTTAATATTATAGAAAGTAGGACTTGTTCCTACGTCCCACCAACAGTGAGCATTTAAGCCATGCTACTGAAAACTTGCCTGTTTCATTGAGATAGAGTGATAATTTACCTTATGAAGTTGATATGAGACTCTAGTGGAACTGTTAGATGTAAAAGTGTTCTCTAAAAATAAAAAGCACATGATTCCTCATCCAGGGCACATAATTAAGTTGCAAGTCAGGTCTCCAGCCAGGTCTGTAGCTAGAGGCAGGTGAATGGCAACCATACATTGATGTATCTCTTTCTCTCTGCCTCGCTCCCTTCCCCTCTTTCTAAAAATAATTAATTAATTGATTTAAAAATGCATCAATAATAATAATAAAAAGAATAAAAAGCACTATACAAAGTTAAGGAGTTATCATACTTCTATGCACTTTCTTATATTATTGTGTTTTATATTTTTTGTATTATTACTCTCACCCATAAGTAACTGGAAGGTAAAGGAATCTATCTTTTTAATATCAATATTCTCAGTATATGCATATAGTGTGGAACAGAGAGTGTTTAATACATATTGGGTGGGTGGATGGGTGCATAGCTAAATGGATGCATGAATGTACGGATGTGTGCTTGAGGGTTAGAAGAAAAGATTGCTGAGCTAAAAAAAATAGAGGGTTCATTCAACAACAAAAGTTATAGTTTATCTCCTTTAATCATCACTATCATCTAGGAGGTAGGCATGATTATTCCCAATTTACAAATGAGGAAGCTGCCGCTCAGAAAAGCTCAGGCTACTAAATAGCAGAGTTGGGATTCAAGCCAGAGATCTATTTCCAAGCCTAAAACCTCTTTCATGAAAGCAGAGAAGGACAAAGGATTGCAGAGCAGAATTTCCTATCAACATTCATTTGAGTCTCTGGATACACCCAGGTCCTTTCAAATTATGTGCACCAATGAATGTATTGGCTGTTTGCTTCTGTTCATTTGAGATGGGATTCTGTCACTTGCAACCTAAGCACCTTGATTAAAACACTTTTACCCATTTTGCCATAGCATGCTCCTTATATTATATTCTAGCACCAGTGTATCTACCTGATAAGACAATTATTTATTCATATCTTTCTTTTCATTAGACTTTGAGCTCTTGGAAGATATAGGCCATGTTTAATTTATTTATTGAATACCATCTATGTGGTAGATTTTTTACTGGGTACCAGTAGCCTCCAACATAGTTCATATTCAATAAACATGTATGCTTTAATAAGTATATTGTACAAGTCTTTCAGACTTAGGGATTTGTCTTTATTTCCCCTGGCAGTTATTAAGCACCTACTATGTGCCAAGACCAGTCCTACGGGATTTTACAGAGGTATCACATTATTTCTATTTTACCTCCCATAGGTCTCTCAGAACAGGTAGCATTTCATAATCTGCCACCCTCATTCATTCTTTTTTTTTTTGGAAAGAATAAAAGTCACCCTCAAGCCACTCAGCAAACACATAGAATATGATGAAAATACTTTGAATCTTTGTTTTAAATCCTTGTTAAATTTTGTGTTTAAAAATGTCTTGTTCACATTGTGATAGGAGGTCTTTTAGAAATCAGTTCTGAGGAGCAGTCTTCCTAAGGCAGTCAGTATTCAAAGCAGTTTGGAGAGAGAGCTGGTTGCTAGGGGCAACACAAACTTCTGAGGGGGAATTTCTCTGCAGGAGGATAAAAAACTAGTTCCCCAGGGGACCTTGTAGGAATGGGGTCTTCTCACAGAGGAGCAAATGGAAAGTGGCTGAGCAAGCTCTGGACAGTGCCAGGTGCCTTTCGGGTGGTTGGCAGGCTGTTGGAGCCACTCACATGGGGTATGAGGCTGTAATCCAGGCAAACAGGTGGCAGCGTTCCTCTTGAGCAGGCCTCTAGGAACCAGTCACCTGCCCAGAAATTCCACTTCATAGAGCAAAGCAGTCCTGACTGGAGCAGGGGCATTGCCTCTCTGTTAATCATTGTTATGGCTTTTATATTTTTATTTCTTGTAGTAAAATTAAAATTTTCTCTTGATGTGCTGTTTTCTGCCTTTCAACATATGTATAGGTTTGTGCTATCACTACCATACCATAATCAGAATATAGAACAGTTTCATCACCCACTGAAGTCCCTCAACCTATCCCATTATCAGAGCCACACTTTCCCCCAACTCATTCCCTGGCATCATTGCTGCAGTATTGTCTTTTCGAGAATGTCATATAAATGGGATATGTGTAACCTCTTGAGACTGACTTCTCTTGCACAGCACAGCATCTCTGAGGTTCATTGAGGCTGTGCATATAGCTGTCATTCCTTCCTTTTCATTGCTCTGTAATGCTCCATTGGTGTACTGAACCAGTCCTCATTATCTGTGGGTCCCCTATTTGCATACTTGCCTACTTGCTAAAATGCATAACCCCAAAATTGACACCTGTGGTGTTTTCATGGTTGTTCACAGACATGTGCAGAGTGTCAAACAATTCAAGATTGAACAAGGCAATACTCTACTTTTTGTTTCAGCTCTCAGACTGTAAACAAGTGTACTTTCCTCAGCCTATGTAGTGCCACCTTCTCCTGCATTTTTGTGTGTTTTATTGCTGATTCTGCTGTTGAAAATGGCTCCCAGGCATAGTGCTGCAGTGCAACCTTGTGTCCCTAAACACAAGAAGGCCACAATATGCCTTCTGGGCAATGAAGATATGTTAGCTGAACTCAGCCAGGTAGTTTCAGTGCTGTTGGCTGTAGGTTCAATGTTAATGAATCAAAATGTATTAAATAAGGTGTCTTTAAACAGAAACCCACAAAACAAAATTATTTATTAATCAGTTGATGAAAATGTTGTGACTAGAGGTTCACAGAATCTGAACCTTTATTTCCACTTGGGGCAAATGTTCAGTATTTGCTAATTCAGTGTTCAAGGTGACTTTATGGAACACAACTAGTGTGGTAATGAGAACTGACTGCAATTACGGCATTTATTAATCCAAGCCCTGGGCTAGTTACAGCAGGGCTCAAGACCCATTCCCTGACCTCATGGTGCTTACAATTAGGTTGGGAAATTTTATTTTCCTAGGTTTTGGAAGGAGGAAAGCTGAGATTCCAAGGGACCTGGGTATTATAAGAAACTTCTGTGCAGAACAAGGAGAACCACGAACTGATTTCTCAGAAGAAGGGCAGAGAGCCAGCAAGATCCTGGAAGACTCTGCTGTCTAGTCTTTTGTCGTATTTAAAAAATCATTTTTCATTTATGCAAAGTCCATTATAAGTCTGGAGAACTCTCCAGAATAGCTGCCCCCCTGCATGGGACTGGGCTTTGCAGACTGTTTTCATCTCGTGGCTTCACCTGTGTGTATGTCTGACTGCAGTGGGAAGAGAGAGCCCTGGATGATCTTGCACCAACAAGCAAATGCTTTAGCCCAGAAGTGAAGCTGCTGCTCACAACCCATTGCTCACAATTATCTCATGATCCTATCTCACTACAAAGAGTGAGGCAGCATCATCCTTCTTTTCACTGTTCCCTGGAATTTAAGTTCCATGAAAGTATGCTTATTTGTTTCTTTGTCACTGCTCAGTCCTCAGTCGAGGAGAGTGCCTGGCACACAACAGGTTTTCATTAAATTGAATTCAATAAATAAATGAAAAAGTAATCCTCTCTTGGGCACCACACATTCCTGGGAATGTTTCAAGATTGGGGAATGTTTGGTGCACACGTGTCTTTTGTGGGCCCTCTAGGGAGGGCTGGGCTTTGTGCCTGGGTGGCACAGAGCAGGATAGAGATAGCTTGTATGGGGGCAGGAGCAAAGGCAAGGGGGCAAGGGCTTAACTAGCTGTGGGGAACTCACAGAAATTAGAGGCTCTGAATTCTCATGAGCTGAGAATTAATACAAATGTACCTGTATTGGAAGCCTCAATTGACATCTGGGCTACATATACAACTGGCCAACAGCTAGAGGACCTATGTGTAACTGGCCACAGATTGTGCAGGACAAATTTTGGGATTATCTGCAGCAGCTGTGAATAACAGTGGTCTGGGAGGGCCTCCTGTTCATCCAAGGTCCAGGCTGAAAGTCAAGGCCCTTTCATTTCTATCTCTGCAATCATGGTAAAGGCAATAAAATACATTTAGCATAGAAACTCACATTTTAGTGTACATGGATATTTTGCATATGTTATTTCCATGATTCCTCACCTTTTCAAGATTGGTGACTTTTAAGTTTACACAGGTTATAGGCATAGATAAGATTGGCTGTGGATAATGAGCAATGCCTGGGTTACTAAACTGTATTACCACCCCTGTCTTATCCAGGGGTGTACATTGAAGTTCAGACAACTAATACAAGTGATGTTTTTTAAAGGGGATGATTCTGAACCAACTGTAGTTTATATCTAGATTACCACTTATAGTAACAAGGCTCCTTGCCACACACCTGTGACAGGCATGTGGCATTGTGATATCAGAGTTAAGAACTCTGTATTATCTTGTATGATTTTCATAACTTTGTGGTTTCATTGCTATGGCTAGTTTATGTAGGCCCTAACACTTGTCATTAGGGCAACAAGGGCTCCAGAACACTGGCTTGGTCATAGGTCACTTTAGAAAATACCATTTGGCCCCATACACCAGGTTCTTAAGGTCTTTTTTAACCTCCTTGAAAGTCGTGAGCCCTAGTTCACTGGTAAAAAGAGAAGATTTCCAGAATCCCCACCATATGTTCCACCCTCCAGACAATAAATGAGGCCATTCCCCAGCGCCTGCACCTTCAGAAACCAGGGCAACAAATGGGGAGATGACAACCACCTAACGAGGCAGGGGAGAACTTGAGAGGGTGAAGATGGGCACTATGAGGGGGTTAAAGGACTGGTCAGTACTGGAGCCCAGCCCTGTGTTTAGAGGGTTTGGTTTCTTCTCAGTCACTCCTTCCATGTAGGGGAAGCTTGCTTAGTGTATCTCTTGGTTTCTCTCTCTCCCTTTACTTTCTCTGCTTCAGATGAGAGGTGCAGACTTATCCAGTTGGTGCTTTGGCAGGAATGCATGAGGCATACTTGCTCAACTCCTACTGGTTTCTTTTTGTTAAAGGTCAGGCTGATAGCAGAGAGCCCAAAGTACCTTCTGCTTCTTTGTGACACCCATTATACTCAGGCAGGGCCCCGATCACCATCTCCATGTGCGTGGCCTGCCAGTCTCTGCTGCCTGTGATGGTGTAGTGTCTAGGAAGCCATATCCAACCACTCAGCCTATATTAGCAACAAAGAGAACATTTCTATCTCCCATCTGCCACCACTTTCTTTCTTTCTTAGTTTTCTTAGAATGTGGAGGAAGAGAGGGGTAAGCATTGTGTACTCCTTTGATGAAGACACAGAGAGCTAAAGACCCTTTCCCACTCTTCCACCAACTGGAACTGTCCCACTTTTTCACCCCTAATTCTAAACTCACCTATTCTGGGCAGTCTCTCTGGATTAGTTGCAAGTTTCGGAGTCATGGCTTCACAGAATGGTAGGTGATTAATGCTGAAAGGAACCTGAGAGATGATCTGGTCCAAATCCTCACCAGAAAGCCTTATGGCTCAGACAGAGCAGAATAGTGGGCTTTCACTTAGGAGGCCTAGTGGGAAGTATCTTGGCCACTCTAAGCATCAGTATCCTCTCTGGCAAAATTAAGCTAAATCCTTTCTGCCTCTCAGTGTGTGGTGAGAACTGAATGGGAGGGTGCAGGATGGTGCTTTACCAATTTGAAAGCCCATGCACATGGCATGGATTGTTGGTTATGGAAGGGCTGCACAGAGAACCCAGGTTTCCCTGGGGTGGGGGATTACATGGGCCCCCAGCATGGGGAATTTGGGCCTTCCCAGGACCTAGAGAAGTGGGGTTAGAGAGCAGAAAGTCCGAAAGAAAGCACTTTGGACTGACTTGTCCAAGCTGTGGTGTCAGGTGAGACCCATGGAGGACCTCTCCCAGCCAGCCACTGCTAGATGTGTGCCTGGGGGGCAGGCAGAGCAAGGCATGCAACCCAGTTGTAAGGAAGGCCTGGAGGAGGCCAGGGGAACCTGTGTCTCCTGAAGCAGCAGCAGTACTTGCTGCTAGACCCCACAAGCTTGGACCCTATTGTCAGGGTCTCTGGGAAGTCCTGAGGGGAGGGGCCCCAGCCCCAGGCAGAAATCAGGGTAAGCTTGAAATCAGTCTCCTGTATACTCCCCAACTCCAACCCCATTTCTGAGCCTGTAGGAACTGATGTGAAGCCCAACTCTGTCCAAAAGCAATCCCTGTACCCCTACCAGCCATGCCTCCATGTTTTCCCACTTCTCCACTATCTCATGTGACCCCAAAGTTCTTATAAATACCTGGAAATTATCTTCTATGGATGACTATAAAGATGGGTGGTAGCAGCAAAACCATTGCTCCTTTCTGGGCCTCAGTTTCTCTTTTTCTTAAATGAAAACAATACTCTTTTTATAATCCTTGTTAGTTAAGTTCACTACTATCACTATCAGAAAATCTTATGAAGACTAATTTGTGCCATGACAGGTGTGGCACAGTGTGTTGGTTGTCATCCCGCAAACCGAAAGGGCTCAAGTTCCATTCCCAGTCAACACGCTTAGGCTGGGGACGTGCCAAAGGCAACCAATCAATGTTTCTCTCACAGGTCAATGTTACTCTCCCTTTCTGTCTGCTTCATTTCCCCTCTCTCTAAAAATAAATGAATAACATCTTTTTTGAAAAAAGGGGCTAAATTGCACCTGGCACTACACCAGGCATGGTGGCTTCCTCTCCCCAGGATCTTGTGTGTGTGTGTGTGTGCGTGTGTGTACACACGGGTTTCGCTCACATCAAACTTGCTACACGAACACCTGGGTTTTACACCAACGTTAAATGAAGGGATGATTATTCACTTTATAAAAGGATCCATGGTGGGAGTCCCTGAGTGGGTTTGTAATGTAATTCAATTTACACCATATTCAGCCTCCATCCATTGTGAGCAGGAAGGCCCTGTCTGCATAAACAAGAGCAAGTGTAGGCAGTATTTTGAGCATGATGGAAGCAAAGAATTAGCGCTACTAAAGAGGTTCTTATTGCTAATAACAATGAGTAATGCTAGTGCCTGGGAACAAAGGTGACTGTGGATCACAATTTCTGTAGCCTCAGAAGCACTCTGATGTCTCAGGTGGCTGGGGAAGATGCCCAGCTCCCTTCTCATGGGTCCAACGTAGGTCACAGTGGGACCCAAGTCAGGGCTTGAAGTGGTCAGGGGGCCCTGGCTTTGGTATCATGTGTAACAGAAGAGATGAAGAACAGACGAGGAGGATGTGGTCATTTGGTTTACTTTCCTTGAGATTATTGGGCTTAGGGGACCTGAACTGAGGTCAGTGGAGGAGATTCTTAAGAAGTGTGTGGCTCCCAGGATTGCCCAGGGCTCCAGCCAGTACTCAGCACTTCAGATATCCTTTCTCTACCCCCACCCCCTGCCTTCCCTGAAGCCTCTTCCCAGTATCATGGACCAGGACTCAATTCTGGGTTTTTCTTGTTTATTTCTATGTGTTTTTCAAGGGTTTTGCTGAGCTACCCAACTGATGAGAGCCTCCTGTTTTGAGGCTCCCAAGGAGGAGAGCTACACTCTCTCCCAGTCACCTCTTACAGTCTCACAGCTTTCATTACCCCTGGAGGAAGACTACGAACCCAGGTTCTGGTGCCTGATTTTAGTAGGCAGGCAATGGAAGAGCATCATCCACCTGCAATCAGGAGAGTGGCATGGATAGAGCTGGGCTTTATAAAGGTTGCTCTGACAGTGGAGGACTATGTGTGTGTGTGTGGGGGGGGGGGGCGTGCCACTGGAGAACCACCTCACGGATAAGGTACTGGGGACAAGAAGGTGGCATAGGGTAGAATGTGAAGCCCAATGAAAATACACCTGGCAAGTAACTAGAGTGAGGGACAGGGATGGGCTTTTGTATGCTTAAGGATTACCCTTCATCCTTTGTGTCTTCAAGAAAAGCATCTCCATTATTGTCCTGTAATGGGTGAGATCATATGGTATTTGTCCTTCACTGACTGGCTTATTTCACTAAGCATAATACTCTCCATTCTCTTTGCCTGACTCTAAAGGCATCTTCATTCATGGGCATGCCTCTCACCTCTGGTCTTCCAAGCTTTGTCCAAGAAAGGGTTGCATTTGCGACTCTCATTGGTATGCTGAGACCTGGAACAGAAACTGGCCTGAGCCCACTCTGGAGTTTCCCAGGGCCTTACACTCTCCACCTGTGTCACAGCTTCTGCCTGGCATTAAAGGTCCTGAGGACCTGAGGAGGGCTGAATAGGTGGCTCAGACATGGGGACACCCACCACTCCTCACAGTGGGCATCTTCAAAGGAGATGTCGAGTTTGGTTGAGTTGGTATTGCCAACCAAGTCTTCTGGGGCTGGTAGGGAGCCTGGCTTTATTAACTAATCTCTGGTACTTGAGAAATTTATTATGTTTCAGCTGGTGCCATCCAGCTGCTCAGCAGCTCTGTGTATGCTGGGAAGTAAGTTAAAGGCTGTCCAGAGATACTTGGATCATCTGTGTGATTGTTGGGCTGGCAAGAAGGACATTTAAGGCCCTTTCTTCCTGCAAATTGGAAATTAGAAATTCATAAGACAATAATCCAATGAGTTGCAGTGGTGGTGGTGGCAACTTGTGGCAGGGCCAGGAATGGGGAAGGGAAGACACTGCCTGGAGGACCAGGAGGAGCAGAGTGGAACTCAGCTGGGCTTCCCTGGAGTGGGCTCTCCAAGGGACCTTTTGGGGCTGGCACATGGGCTCTTCCTTTGCTATGGTGTAGGTGAGAGGGTCTCCTCTGCCTCCTGAAAAAGGTTAACTGGGTAAGGAATAGGGCCCTGGCCTGGGAGCTGGAGGACCTGCCTGTGGCTTCAGCTTGCCCACTAGCCTGCTGCGTGGTGCTGTGCCTGTGTCTTGCACAGGAGAGACTGAAGCCCAGGAGAGAAAAGCATACAAAAGTGGTTTAATTCCTTTTAAAGGCTGAAGAAAATAATGACCAGTTAGGTTGAAGAAAATGTTATAATATATAGTATAAATATATTTATACCGAAGCAGTCACAAAATGTAGTTTTTAGTATGAACAGTTTTGTGTGCAGAGAAGGTGGCCCACCAAGCTCACCATCCAACCACAAAGGCCCTCTGTGTTCTAACAGCAGCTAACTTCCAGAACCACGTGTCAGCTCTCTGGCTCTAGGTCTATCTTGGTTGTAGCTTATGAGCTCCTTGAAGCAGGCTCTGCTTCTCGCCATCCCTGTCTGCCCCTGCTTCTGCACGGGGAAGTCCAGTCTATGGAGGTGGTGGAGGTGGAGGCAGGCATGGAATCAGGCTTTGGTCCTTTCCACAGCCCCATGTGGCCGCTTCCTCCCCGACATCGAGGAACGGGCGTGTCAGCCAGTGTAAAAGCCTGAACATCTACCAGTCTCTCCATTCAGGCCTTGCCCATGGGTCCCTTGCCTCAGCCTTGAACCAAACCCCATCGCTGCTTATTGCTCGTCTGTCCCTTGAAGTGTTTCAGAAGGGGGCAGGGTTCCACGCTGCCTCAACAGGGCAACGCTGGGTTCAGGCACCCAGTCTACGGGGTGCAATGCTCCCCGAACCCCTGGCCTGTAGTTGGGTTGCCTTACCAGCAGGTGGCAGGCTTGCTCTATATAGGTGCCTTGGCTGGAGCATTTGCCTGGCAATGGCTAGAGGTGCCGAAGGATGCCAAGTGAGCCTGCCGCCTGGGAGGTGCTGAAGCCCATGTGGGCAGCTTCAGAAGCAGGACTGAGACCTCTCAACTGGTACTGGGCTTCTGCTGAGATTTGAGCTCCAAGGGCACCCTGGTCTCCTGGAGGTGCCTCCAGGCTGAGGGTGCCCCCTGGAGTAGGAAGGGTAAAGTTGCTTGTTTTTGGATCCTGTGTGTATGAGAGAGGGTGCGGATACCTGGGTGAGTCTGAAGTGAACCTAGTATCTTCTGAAGCATTCTAAAGACCCTGGTCCTGGAGAGAAAGGTAACTCCCCATCTCACCACTTAGACTGTCCTTGCTCTGGGCAGGGCCGCCTGAGCAGTCCTCCCCTCTGCCCTCCCCTCTGATGAGCCTGCTGGCAGCCCTGTCCCTGCCGCACGCTGGGCTACACCTGAACTCAGGGCCCTTTCTTTACCAGGTGGGGAACTGGAGAAGATTCAAGTTCTGGTTGATCAAGTGCCAGCCAGGGAGAGAAGATAAGAGTCAGAGGCAGAAGGGATAGATGGTCCTGGCCTAAGCAAACAGAGCAGAGGAATAGGGGCTTCGAGGTCAAGAGAAGGAAGTGGGAGGTCACCACTATGTCTCAGGCAAAACAGATTCCCCAGGGCCTGCTGTCCTGGAATTCTGGAGTGGCGCCCAGATACTCTGTCCCATCACTAGCCAGGCCTGAATCCCACTCAGCTGGTGACTCACACCTGTCCCTCAGTGACATCTTCATGCCTGTCATACAAGCCAAAAAGCCCAGAAGGAAACCCTGAATGTAACTCCCTGTCTCCCTCCCCTTGCCCTTGCTTCTCCCTTGCTTGGGTCTGTCCCTAGCCTTCTCCTGGTCCTTACCTTGAAGTCTAGGTCTTTGCTCAAGCTTCAGCAGCAATGAGATGTGTATGTGATATGGGTGCTGCTCCCAATCTCAACAGTGGCAGATTTGAGAGCTCATCCCAACGGATGCTCCACATCAGCACTCCCCTTGGACGCTTCCTCTGTGGGTGCCATGTCCTTTTGGGGCCAGCACAGATGCTCAGGTGCCCCAGGTCTCTGTTCCTTACACTTTACAGGAGCAAGTCTGAGCTACAGCCTGGAAGAGCCACAGGTGGGGGAGAACAAGGCAGAAGGCTATGACAACAGGGAAAAGATATTGGAGGATACAAGAAAAGATAGGAAGGAAAAGAAACAGAGGAAAGAAGAGAGGTAGAAAGAGAAAAGAAGGAGGGAGGGAATAAAAGAATAAGAAAAGGGAAAAGAGGATGGAAATGAGATAAATTGCAAGCTAAGGAAGGAGGCAAACAAAAGGAGAAAAAGGAAAACACCTAAAAGGCAGAAAGAGATAAATACATAGACGTACAAAAACATGGGTGTGAGTGGCTTTGTGCACATGGGTGTACACACACATGCACACAGGCTGTTTCTGGTCACTGTCCTGGCCTTTTGCTGCCCCTCTCTGTGTCTCCATCCTCTTGACCTGCTTCGGGCTCCTGGGAAGGGTGCAGCCTTCACGTAACACCTCTCCCAGGACCTGCCCCTGTCCAGTCCTAAAGACTCCTCCAGTTAGGCTAGCACTAGCAGAGGAGGCCAAAATCATTATGCCTCACACTTGTCACCCAAAATTGGATCTAACCGCCTCTCTTCCTTTCTCGCTCCCTCCCAGTTTCCTTAGTAACTGACAGTTCCCCAGTGAATCCAGACCCCGGGTGACAGACCACTGTCACTGTCACAGTAGCTCTCTCTCAGTCTCTCTCTCTGAACTGCCCACCCCACACAGACTCACAGACTGGGGAGGGTGTGAGGATGCCTGGGTAGGCTCTGGGGTAATTAAACATGTACCATTTATTCCATAACAGGGAGCAGAACTTTAATTACTCACTCTGAGGGTGAGGGTGTGAGTGAGGAGGTGGCTCTACTAGGGGGATTAGGGAGGGGTGCGGGAACGTTTCTGCTTTCCTTCTTTCCTTTCCATTTGCTCAACTTGGATTGGATAGGTGGGAGGTGGGTCTCAGGAAGCAAGGGGTGCTAAGTGCGTGTGGGAGAAGCAGAGGGTGAAACCTGATTGTGTTCATTAAGGCAACACAAAACTAGGAGCCGTAATAATAATTAAATTAATTATGAAAGCAATTTGCTTTTGAAAATTTGATTTGACAGCTTACTAGTGGCTGCAGCGATCTAGCAGCTCTGACTTAAAAATAGTCAGGACAAAAACCAACTAGAAGAACCATCAGCTAATTTTAATTAGATGCCAGAATTGGTAAACAAAATTCCGCACCACCCTTTCATTGTGGCTGACTTCAATTGAAGGAGATGTCGGGATTGATTTGGGGAAAGGCAGGGGAAGGGAAGGTGCTTTTTGGAGAGGGATGAAGGCTCTGGGGGTTCCAGCAAAGGCAACTCCCCTGGGACTGGTCCCTTCATCCTCGCACCTCTGGGGAATATCTGCTCAGAGGCATTTCAGTGGCTCCTCAAGACTCACAGGGTGACTTGTTATGTGACCTTGGCCAGAGGCAGAAACGAAGAGAGCTCTGTGGTGCAAGGCGTGTGTGGCTGTGTGTGCTGAGGGGACATCACACTGACAGCATTCACTGAACTGGGAGAAACTGGCCACACTCTCTCTTCTAAAGGTCTTTGGAAGCTGACACATTCATTGTCTGAAAGTTCTGATGGAGACAGGAGGGCTGGATTCTGACAGGGAGAGGCTGCAGCGTCCTATGCACCTAAGGGCTGCAGGCGCCATGCTGATCCCCTGACCTACCAAGGCCTGTGCTGTCGCCACTGGTCCTTTTCTCCTCTCCCAGGTTGCACACATCCCCTGTCTCCAAAGAGAAAGGTCCAGGGTTTCCTTCTGGGCTTCTGGCTTGTTTGACAGGCATAAAGATGTTACTGAGAAATGGACATGAGTCACCACCTGAGTGGGACTCAGGCCAGGCTGGTGATAGGACAGAGCCTTCACAGTGGAGGATTTAAAACCAGGTGTGGAGAGAACAAAGGACGAGGAGATGCTGGGAGAGGGTGGAGTCCCTGGGAGAGAGATTTCTGGGCTGGAGATGAGTGATGGGCAAGAATGTCCACTTGATAAGGGGTAGATTTGGAATTTAAAAAAAGCAGCAAGGAGATAAATGGGAAGACAGAAAATGAAGACAATGTCTCTGAAGCAAAATTAGGACTTGTGGTCTGCCAAGAAACTCTGATAATGAGAAGAAAAGTTAGGGCAGCATTGATGCCAGAGAAGAAGGAGGTCCAGCTAATCCTGAGGCTGCCTCTGGGAGGCAGACCCTACTATACATCTGCAGCTCTGGCCTGCAGTGTCTGGCTCCAGACAGCAAGTGGCTGCGTGTGTGTATGTGTGTGTGTGTCTGTGTGTGTGTGTGCGCGCGTGCGCAAGAAGGGGAAGTTGAGAGAGAAGAGAAGCCAGACAGTTCCCATCTCACTGATTACAAGCTGTTTGGCCTCGGACTATTACTTAATCTCTCTGAGCCTCAGTTGTACCATTTGTAAAAGGAAGATAATTATAATATCTTAAATATTGTTGTGAGGATCACAAAAAAGAATATATATGAGGCCTCTAGCTGGATTTCTAGAATGCAGTCCAATTTAAAGGGATGTTTTGTTATGTTATCATTGTTATTCAATCCAATTTCTTCCAGACTTATACATTTTACTTCAAATTTCTTCTTAAATGGTAGAGTGTGGCGTAACAGAGTAGAGGAGCCTTACGGATGATGTGACTCAACACCCTTCCTTCATGGATGGGGCCACTACCCCCAGAGTGTGTAGGAGAGTTGCTCCAGGCTTCCCAGGAGTTGGTTCAGACCTAAGGCTGGACCCAGGCCTCTGGGCTCCCATTCCAGTGCTCTGCTCATGATGTCTCAGAACTTTTAGCAGAGGTTATTATAGGTAGGAATCAATGAAGGAGATGTTGCAATGGGGACCCCACTTTTGGCCCTGTCTGTGGCAAGCCCAGTTGCAGGGGAGAAGCCACAGTTTCTCCTCCCTCTCCCAGGTTCCACATCCTGGCATTGTCTGGTCAGGCTCTGCCTTGAGGGGGCAAGGTTCCTTAATCCACACCCCAACACATAAACAGATTTTTTGTTTTTAAATGTAGTATTCTGCCAAGCATATTGGTTCGTGCCTTGCATTTTATTGACTGTATCTTGGAGATCTTGCACACATTGTCTACTGCCTCCCCTCATTCTGATTAACTGGCAAGTAGTACTCCACATTACAGCTGCACCATGCTGTACTTCATGATTCTGCCTCATTCATAGCTATTTATGAGCTTGCATTTTTAAATTAATATAAATGATGCTGAACCAAACATCTTTATACATTTGTGCAAAATGTGTAAGGATTTCATGTGGTAATTCATTGAGTGAAATGCAGGGCCAAAAAGCATGTGCTTTTTTCAGCTTGTGAGATTCTTGCACATCTTCCCCAAGTTGAGAGGTTGGAGCTTAGTTCTGCCTGAACTGAGAGGGGCAGCAATTGGTTGGGCTCTGCACTACCCACCCACCCCTGCCTTTTTTCCTGCTTTTTTTTTTTTTAATTTCCTGCTTTTGGAGTAGATGACCCATATATATGCAAAGCAACAGGGGAGAGGCAAAGGGATCCCACTCCCAATGTCAGAATAATGAAGGGCACCCAGGATAAGGGACCTAAAGGAGGCACTGGGCACTTGAATCCTCAAAACACTACTGACCAAGGCCCATGGTGGCCATTGGTAGCTCCTTTGCTGAAGGAGCTGCCAATAGCTGCATTTAGAAGGGGGGTTATGCGCATCCCCTGAATACATTTTTGAAGTAGTCCCATACTGTCCTGCGGAGGAGTGTGGTGTGATGTGGTGTGGATGAAACCTTCTAGACTGATCCAGGTAGAACTGTATAGGTGGACACTTATTTGTTTTTGTTTATTGCTGTATCTCCAGTGCCTGGAACAGAATCTGGAACCCACCCTGGGTGCTCATTGCATATTTATTGAATGAGTTAAAAGGCTTTGGGGTGAAATAAAGTAACTGGGAACCCATGCTCTTGATTCAGACACATACCCAAGGAACTAGCTAAATGATTCGAAACAGTTTAGAGTTTTTCTGTAAACTTCAAATGCCACACCTGTAAAATGGGCTAATAAGATTCCCTCAAAATACAAACTTTGTGGGATTATTGTGAGGATCATATATAATAAAAATATCACCACTATTAATTATTTTATTTTATTTATTATTTCCAGAGAGAGGAAGGGATAGAGGCAGAGAGGGAGAGAAACATCAATGTATAGTTGCCTTTCACCTGCCTCCAGCCATGGACCTGGCTGGAGACCTGGCCTGCAACCTGGTTATGTGCCCTGGCTGGGGAATTGAACCAGTGACCTTTGTTTGCAGGCCAGTGCCTTATCCACTTGCTACCAGCCAGGGCCTCACTATTAATTATTTTAATGACAATAAATACTTAAACCCAACTTAACAAGAGATTTTCCTCTTCAAGTATCTTCTAATCTCTTCCTCAGCTTGCCTCACTTCTCTTGAACATTGTAACAGTGCTAGAATGTCCCCCACATCATATTTTCTTCTGTTGTTGGGGACTAAGTTCAGAGACTTGTACTCTTTAGACCATTAGGGTATGAAATTGTGCGGCAGGGTGGTGGGGTAAGTCACCCTCATGATCTGCTGTCTGCATAACATCCCTTGTTTCTCCATCCATATGCCCTGAGCATCTATCCTGCCCTGTCACAAGGCCCCTTTGCTATGGCTGGAGGCTGTCTGGGTCCACCTTGGGCTGGGCATCATCAGCTATTGAGCTGGTCCCTAGTTTGGTAGGCCCCAACTCAGTTCCTATTCTGATTACTTGGTGCTAGAGACACCAGCTGGCATTGATGGGCCTAAGGAATCTGTGGATGGGATGGGATGATACCTCTCCGCTCATTCTACAAAGCAGGAAGGAGAGAGTTACCTACTGTGTGCCAGGCACTGGACTAGGAGGTTCACTTGTGGCTGCTACCTGATTCCTCATCTGATGTGTACACCTGAGGAAAAAATGGGTGTCGGAGACTAAGGTTGCACAGCTTGTAGGTGGGCAGCTGAGTGGGGGTGTGACCAGGTGTTTCAGAGGGAGGAGGTGTGCTGTAGTTCCTCTTGTCAACACCCCCTTTTTACAGCCCTGGCTGTATCGCTCTGGCAACCCCATCTTTCATAGCTATGCTTCCTCTTGGAAGAAGAGAGGCTGAAATCTTACATAATTACCCAAACCATGGCTCCTAAATGGCCTCTGATTACAGCACTAAAGCCCCTTTCTGCAGTGCAGCCTTGCCTCTCCTGAATAGAGCTGCGGCCACTTAGTGCAGGATTTTCGGTTTTCTTTAAAAGCCAAGGAGATGGCTTATCCTCATGCAAAGTAGGTCAGAACCTTTGCAAAGATCTTTTCAAACACTTGCCTTTTTTGAAGTCCTGCTATGAAACTCCTTTTGTTTCTCCTGCCTTGCCTCTTCCCTCCCACCTTCCTCCTTTCCCCAAAGACTAAGCAACATCAAATGGTTCTAACCAGTAGCGACAGTGAGAGCTGCACAGGATAAGCTCAATTATAAATAATGCCCTGCTAGCCCAGCTGGGCTGAGAGTGCGACGGCAGCCAAGCTGCCTGTGTCCTAACCCTCCCAACCCCAAGCCACTTTCCAGTTTCATGGGCACCTGGCTAGTCTGCCTGAAAAATGGGTCCCCTTGCCTTTGGTCCCACCAGCTCATCGGAGGGGTGGGTGAACTAGGATCATACCTGTGCCTGGGAGCTATTGGCCTGAGTTTGTGGTGCTCCTTGGTGATTCAAACTTGCAAAAGGCCTTAGATCCAGTGGGAAATCAATTAACTTGGCATGGTTTGGTGCTTTGCCTAATGGCCTGCTATCTTGGGAGTTCTCTTGCATTGCTCTTAGTTTGTCAATTCCCCAGGCCCACCCTCACTCACTGTAGGTAAAAGCGGCAGATCTGGGCAAACATCAAGGATGCTTAGCAGTAGGATGAGATTTACAAAGGTGGCCATGCCTGATACCATCTGAGATCTTCACCCCATGAAGATCTTGATAAGCTGGCACTGCTGGCCCCACTTAACAGCATGGGGAACTAGGCCACAGCACTGAGTGAGGTGGTCCTGGCACAGAAGATGCATGGCCTGAGCAACACTGATCAGGGACTAGACTCTAAGGCCACTGACACTGGGGCTTTTTACCTTAGACCTCAATGACTGGAGGAGAAAAGTGAGGAGTGTGTGTGTGTGTGTGTGTGTGTGCGCGGGTGCGTCTTTACTGAAGAAAAGACTAATGAGCAAGATGAATCTACTTTGTGCATGTGGTGATGGTCTCATCATGGAGTTCAGTGGGATTCCAACACTAAGCTAAGGATCTCCTTTCACTGACATTCTGGCAGGAGAAAATCCCCATTTTATCATCATTCCCTGCCATCTTTCTCTTGTCAGCCTTGGTCTGAGTCCAAAGGGCAAGTACTTTTCCAGGAAGGTTGGTGTCTTCAAAGGTATTTAAAAGGAACATTGTTATAGACACTTCAGGGAAATGGAAGGTAGCCAGCTTAGGAATGTTTCTTTCATTTAATGAGTAGTTTTGAGGACCTACCACATGCCAAGATGCTTTTAGATGCTGAGGATGCATCAGAGAACAAAAGAGTCAGAAAACCCTGCCTTCATGGAATGTGCACTCCTTGGGGATACAGACAATAAATTGGATGCATAAAAATTATGATAAAATCTAAGAAAAAGAAAAACAATGAATATGAATACCATTTGGAAGTGTTGATGTGGCTGAAATTTTAGGTAGGGTAATGGAGAAGGCTCACTGAGAAAATAATACTGAAATACAGTCCTGAGGGGGTGAAGTATGAAGAAAACAAAACCAAACAAAACAACAACAACAAAAAAAACAAACTGAGGAAAGGCGTTCTTCACAGAGGAAACAATAAGGGCAAAGGCCCTGAGGCCTAAAACATCTCCTGTGTCTAGGGATGAAAAGGAGACATATGACTAGCTTAGAGCAGGTGAGAGGCATGCACCAGAAGGATTGAGAAAGATAACAAATGGAATGATGTAGCATTTATCCTGGGTGAGACCAGAGCTACTGCAAGCTTTGAGCAGAGGATGTTAGGATCTGACCCACACTTTTAGTAGTATGTATTTTTGGAATCATGCTCCCCTCCTCTAGCCTCCCAGTTTACTGTTCCTTGCTTATGAGCTAGCTAGAAGGGGCTAGATCAGACTGGAAGGTAAGTTGAGTTCATTTTTGCTCCAGAAGAAGGCAGAGAAAGAAAAACAGAATTCAGATCAGCCATAAGGACTTTTGCTTGTCCATTTGTGCCACTCTAAAGATCCTGGAAGTTTGGGGGCTGGGACAGCTCCAAGCCAGGGCCTATCTCTCCCAAGATCGGGTGCCTGTATATCTGTGCACATCCCTTCTTTTCATTTTCCCACCCTGCAGGGTGTCTGGCTGCCGTCCTTCCTGTGGGCTCTCTAATGACTGTGAGATGAGGTATTGCACACAGCAGAGAAGCCAGCAGTGTGAGCAGGTCTGAAGATGCTGGATTTCTCACCTCTCTTGTCTGCTCTCTCTCCTCACTGCCTCTCCCCCTCCCCTCTTCTCACCCCTTTGCAGAAGGGAATGACAATGCATGTGTGAAGACTGCTTGCTGCTTCCCAGTCTCCTTTTCCAACTCAGAAGAAATAGTGTTCCTTTCCACATCTTCCCCCAGACCTGTCTGTTTCTGGGTGTTCTGGCACCTCCATTCCTTCTCTCCTCTTCTCCTCTACCATTCAAAGGACTTTCCTGCTCTTTTATAGTCAGGATTCCCTGGGCTGCTAACTGGGGAGTGAGTGCATTGGGAAACTTAATCCATGATGCAACTGTTGAGTGAGGATGGTATTAAAATCATCCTGTTGTATCCAGTTTGTGTTATTGACTCCAATACAAAGGATGCATGTCTAGTAGGCAATTATAGAGTTGCTTAGAGTTCAGAACTCCTAAGTGAGTGAATCTAAAGATAATCAACTTACATTTATACACATGGCTCTGAACTTGCTCCTCCATTTGGGTAGAAGGAAATGTAAATACCCCTAGGTTTTTTGTTGATTCCTGCACCCCACTTTTCTCTCCTAGGAGCCTCCCATTGTGACCCCCCTACCCAGGCATAGGGGTCTCCTTTCTTCTCTAAGGAGGAGACTAGTCATCATGGAAGGGGGACTTAGCAGCTTCCTTCTAGGGCTGGGTAGGGTTTGTTTGCTTGTGTAAATTTCTTCTTATTTTTGAGAGAGAGAGAGAGAGAGAGAGAGAGAGAGAGAGAGAGCGAGAGCAAAAAGAGAGCAAATTAAACACTTTTGCCCTCTCTTAGCTACAAGTCCCAGGTGAGTTGGGAAGCTCAGCGCTCCTTTCATGTGGCTGGTAGCCTGTCACGTCTCCATGGTGATGCCTTGAAGTTTCTCAGAGCTGGGGACCAGCCTTCCTCCACAGCACCCCTGAGCTGCTAGTATCAGGGATAGGCAGGGAAAAGGGACCCTGTGGGATCAAAGGATGTCTGAATTGTGTTGGCTTGGGTGCTGGCAGTTATTCTTGTCCCTTGTTTCGTCAAGACCAGCAGCAGCTTTAGAACCTGGGGTCCAATCAAAGAACACAACTGTGGTATAGCATAGGATGCCTTCTACAACCTGGATTTATGCTCTTTCTCCACATTCGTTTCTTATGACCCCTCTATACATAGTTGATTATGAAGCTGATCTGATCCCCTCACTACCTCTAAAATAGTATTTATCCCCACCTTTGTGCCTTTGCTCCAGCTCTGCTTCTTTTCTGGGACCTTTCTATTCCAGACTTCTCAGATTTAGTTCAAGAGCCACCTTCTCTGGGAAGCCTTCCCTGATACAGAACTGAGTCCTTGGGCCTTTCTCCTTCTTCTAAATCCAGACACCCCCTGGCTGGGTCTGGTTTGCTCCTGGGAATACATGTATAATGACTTATGTGGTTAATCTAGTTTGCAAGTGAGTGAATGCAGGTGATGTAGTGGGGAAGGCTGGTCCTGGGCTTGAAACCTGGCTCTGCCACTTGCTAATTTGTTCTTGTAGGGTGGACATCACTTACTAGTGGTCTCACAGTGCTGGTAAGGAAACTATGAGCCTCATTTCTTCTCCTGGAAAATGGAGATATTTGTAACTCTTTACAGACTTGTGAGGATTAAATAAAATATTGTAAGTGAAGGTGAAAATGCTGGCACAGGGTTCAGTGAGTAGTAGGTATAGCCTCAGCCTCCACCCCACCTCTAGTTCAGTGCTGCTATTTGCTCCCCAGCACTCTTTATTTCCTCATTCAGTCCTTCACACACACATATAATAACTGGTTTCTTGCACTGATTTACTTGATGTTTCTCTTTAGAAGCTTCTGGGCATGGGCTTTGTACAACATGTCCATCATTGTGTCCCTGTGCTTAGCACAGAATCTAAATAGCAAGGTACTCAAGCAACACTTGCTGACTACCTGAACATGGAGCAGAACAGGGCCTCTCCACCACTAGCCCTCCTCCTAGGATGCAGGCACTGTTTTTACTTCTGTGAATTTCCACAGAGCCTTGCACAAAGTCAGTGCCCTAGGTGGCTGCGTGGAGAACAGTCTCATCAAGCCACACAGAAATGCATGACTGCAGAGGGACTTGCCTAGGTTATTATGAGGAGCTGAACAGGAGTCCCCTTCTGTAGAATGGCTTAGGGGGAACCTAGGGTTTTAGAGGCAGAGGAGTAGACCAAACAAATTCCTCCTTAATCTGACGTTCATGGTCCTTTGAAGCAGGAATTACCTTGTTTTGGAAGGTATTCATCATCCCTGAGAGACCACACACTTGGGGGCAGATGGAGGAATCAGAACTCCTCTTAAAGAGCTGTCTGATTGACTAGATTAATCCCTAAAAGCATTGCAAAGGTTGGGACAAACTCAATTTTAAGTTAAGTGGAAATATTTCTATTTGAGTTCATGTACGTTGGATTTAGTAAACACACAGAGTATATTACTATGCACTCCGGAAATGTGCAGTCCGATCAGCAAACAGATTAGTTTTAAGTGAAAAGACACTGGCAGATGCTTAAATTCATTGACTTGTTGAGAACGTCTAGATTTGGATACAAATGCACTGGAACGCTAGATCAGTTTGGTGTCTTGGCCCATCCTCACGGAGAAGCTATTGATTTTAGTTGATATGCATTGATTCCCAGAAAACAGGACGGCTTTTGAAAATGAACTTCCAGTAATTTCAGGGAGAAGCTGGTGCGTTTGTCTCCACTCGAGGCTGACTTGTTTTGTTAAACGTGTTTCCACGCCTCGAAGGAACAGAGCTGCAGACGAATATCTTCGTATGAATTAAAATGCATTGATTCTTGGAGGGAAAATGATGGTCTCTGTTAAAAGCTTTTTGGAGATGTTAGCATATCAGAGTTTGAAAAAGCCTTTGTTCAGCGCCCCTTCCTCTCTGCCTTCTGCTCTGCCCCGGATGGTAGCAGCTTTCTGTGCCCATGTGAAGTTGGAGGTGGTGGTGGATGGGTTGAGTGGGGAAAGGAACAGGGGCCCCATCACACTCCAATCCCCTGTACTGAGCGTGAATATGTAACTGCTCCTCTCTAGGGAAAGGAAAATAGAAAGGGTTCAGTGTCATTCATCTCATAACGAGACAGACATAAGAGCAGGTACCCAGGTAGGAGTTGAAGGAAGGGAAAAAAACAAAGGTTTCATTGATAAAGAAAATAGCAATGAAAAGTAGGGTCCAGGGATCTGGATGCAGGACAGAGGCTGGATGTGTGAAGTTTTGGTCCCTTGATCAATGGTCTCTCTGTTGAGGGGAAACGTGAATCATTGAAATGATGCTGGAGTGAGTTATCTCACTTTCTTACCTTCTGAATGGGTTGGACGTAAACCAGAGGTGTAATTTAGGCATTTCTCACCCTCATTAATAAATAGCTCCCATGGGGTGTGTAGAAAGCATGGCTGGAAAAATGATTCCAGGAGCCAGAAAGGAAGTGATTGGCCTGGAACTTACTTTTCTTGTGTTGAGATTCCCTGGGTCTTTATGGATCAAAGCCACTTAGGACAACTTTGAGGGCTGATCATGAAGTTAACTCCTCTTTAGTCATACCTAGGTTCTCCTTAGTCCCCAAATATATTCTTGGTGGGTAATTAATTCCATTTGGTGCAGGGGTATTTGTTGGCTCTGGGTGAAGTGGAAAGTGCTGACCAGGTGCCCAGGTAACACTGCCCATGAAAGCTGAACTCTTCCAGGAGGGAAGACTGAAGAGAAAGACCTTAGAGGGGTGGTCAATTGGAGGCCACCTCCTTTCACCTCTAGCTGCAGTTGTTATAAATCAAGGTCATAAAGACACATGCAGATAGTAGTTTCTCTCTCCCTTCATTTCTCTCTACTCCTCTCCCCTCCCTTTCACTCACCTCTACTCTGCTTTGGAACAGGGATTGCCTTGTCTTAGAATCATAGGATCAAAGCACTGGAAAGGATTTTATGAACCCTTCAGTTCAACACTATCTATCTGGCCCTTCATCCTCTGCCTCTATAATATCTTGTGCCAAATACAGCCTTGGCTTGAAAACCTCTGGCATAGACTGACATCCTCTCCCAGGTATCTTTTTCAAATAGTTCCAGTCGATGCAAAGTGACCCTAGCCTTTGCCTGCCAACACCACCACCAAACCTAAATGAACAGCTCTGGCTTTGTCCTCTAGGGTAGCACAGGAGCCATCTCAGCCTTCTCCCACATGGATACTTTTAAGTATTGAAAGAGAATCACAGTCCCCTCGGAAGCAATTCCCTTCTCCAGACTAAACACTCTAGGTTCCTCAGCTATTTCTTATGTGACGTGGTTTCAGGTCTCTCCACCATTGCAGGACCAACTATGTAGTTTGTGTGAGCCCCCAGTGCAAAATAAAAATACAAGTCCCTTTGTTCAAAAATTATTAATAATTTCAAGATGGTGACAGCAGATGATACTAAACCAAGCACAGGACCCTTCTGAGCAACTTGCACAGGTTGCATGCCCATGAAGTCAGCTCTGACAATAGGAGAACTATTCCCCTAGATTTTAGCCTTCAGTGTCCTTTTAAGCTAATATCCCAGGGCTAGTGTATCCAAGACAGAAGTGAGTGAGTGTCACTTTTTTTCTGGATACATCCTTTAGAGTTATTAAAGCAATTGATGACCACATTAAATTTACTGGCAGTCAGAGCATACAGTCATACTCAGCATAACATCCACTCTAACCTCTAGGTTCGATAGGTACCTGTAGCAGCATACCACCTCTTTTCCACTCTGCACCATTGCAAAAATCCATAATGATAGATTTTGCTTTGCCCATAGGAGTCATCTCAGTGTCTAAACATATGCCTAGTCCTTTAGGCAATTTATTCACTCATTCAATTCACAGAGAAATGTATACTGAGTGTCTACTGAGTGCTAACCACAATGATAGGAGTTAGAATACAGTATTGAATAAAACATGACGCTGGCCTTAAGGAGGTTTTGTTTAGAAGAGAAAAGACATTTAAACAATAATAAAAAAACATACTGATTCTTATAATAGAGCTGTAGTATAGGATTGGAAAAGATGAGAAATTACTCTGCCTGAGAAGTCATGGAAGGCTTCAAAGAAGAGATCACATTTGAGATGGCTCTTGAAGGATGAGCAGAAGTTTGACAGGTGGTCAAAGAAGAAGAACCCAGTTTTTGGTAGCTTGGTTTCCTCTGCATGAAGTCACACTTCATTTCTTTTGGCCACTCTTCTAGCCTAGCACCAAGAAGCTTGGTGCTTGTGGCTCCCCACAACTTCTGGAGCTTATTCTACCTCTGGGGCCATTTAAGCAGACCTCACTGCCTTGATGAGAAGGCATTGCTAAAGTTTTTGCTGCAGTTGTAATTTCTTGACATCATCTGGGTGCAATGGGGAAAATGAGATCTAATAATGAATGATTACAACCCACAAGTTAAGTCTAGTTGGTTGACTAATCAATTTGGTTAAGTGAAAATCCATAGCAAATGAGTCGACCGCAGTATGACATTTCTCCATCCAATTTAAATTAAAATCACCAACCATAATAATTTCACAATTACTCAGGGAGGGCACACTGGAGACTTGACCCCTGGAGCAGAGAAATTGCAAATGCTGTAAAGAATGGGCTGAGTAGGGTGATGAGGAAGTCATTTGAGATGAACTCTGCCTGAACTGCTCAGCATCCTCAGCTCCAGGGAGTGGTGGGTCCATGGGGGATGCTGAGCACAGTTTTGGGTGTGTCCCAGCTTTTCTCCCTGAGGATGCAGGAATTTCTCTCATAGAGGGTTCCTCTAATAGGAGAGAAGGGTGTCTCTCTCCAGATAGGAGGGTGGACAAGAAGTGAATGCTGTTCTTTCCACTTCAGATTTTCCAAAAGTTAGATTCTAATTTCCTGGGCAGTGGATGCTTTGTCTATTTATCTTAAGTTAAGAGCGTTAAGTGCATATAACAGTCATTTATAGATTTTCAATATTAAAGGCAAATTATGACAGAGCAAAGGAAAGGATTATATTTGTCCTCTTATATGTCTATTTGCTAAGTATCTCCATTATACTAGGCACAATATTAGGTATCAGGGAGAAATAGATGAATTAAATATATGATGTCTACCTAGAAAACATCCAACAATTGTAAATATAACAAGAGTGATGTGTGCAACATTGATGTAAACTGGCAGCCAAGAACAGTGGGCTGGAATGCACATGCATGAACAATGACATCTTTACTATACTAGTCAGGGGGTTGGTAGATGCTATTGAGTGAGCGTATGTACTGTGTGGCTGTCACATTCAAAATGACTGAGTGAGTAGAGCAATGAATCTGCATCAATTTTCAAATTTTGCATTAAGCTTGAACTTTCCTCCACAGAAAATATTCAGATGAATCAGAAGGCTGCAGCTATGGGCAGCTGGTGATCAGCAGCTTCATCATGACAACATGCTGCATGTACTCGTGCATCATGGCTCCTGTAGCTTTTTGGGTGACTCAGTCCTCCTACACCCCAGCTTTGGTGCCCTGTGACTTATGGATTTTCCCAAAATTAAAATCACCTTTTAAAGGGAAGAGATTGCAGACTGTTGAGATTCAGGAGAATATGAGAAGGCAGCTGATGATGATTGGGTCCCATTGAGGTCCCAAGGTACCCACTTTGAAGGGGACTGAGCATCATTGTTCTATGTGCAATGTTCCTTATTCTTATATCTTCTTCAATAAATGTCTCTATTTTTCATATTACATGGCTGGGTACCTTTAGACAGACCTTGTATAGACCTGCCTCCAAGGAGCTTATCATTTCTTGTAGAAGCCTAGTAGTTAAACAATATTAATAAGGTAGAATGCCATTAATAATTATTAAGTAACTTGAGGGATAAGAATAACTTTGATCAGAGTTTCATGTAAAAATTTGTATGCCAGTAGCCCCATCTATAAAAGGCATTTAATAACAATAACAATAGTTCCTCAAAAATTTGTTATGAGATGTGGCTGTTAGTTCTCCCTCAGTCACCTCCCTATATCTACAGCAATGAGACTCCCAAATGTTAGTTGAGTACATAGCTCCCTGGAATCAGGACTGAGTATTCCAGCATCCTTTGCTGTGTGGCCTGTGTATGTTCAGGCCAATGGAATGCAAGCAAAACAGTGTGTGTGGCTTCCAGGAAGAGCCCTCAAAGAGATGGAGCATGTTCTTGTCCTTCCCTTACTTCCATCCTGCCCTTAGGAATTTAGGCATAGTGTCTGGACCTGGAATAATTATCTTGGAGCATAAAGTGGCTTTGGAAGCAGAGGCTACACAGGCAGAACCAGATAGAAGAAATCTGGGTTCTGAGTGTTGAGAGTGAAAATAAGCATCTATCTTACTTTAAACTGCTGTTATTTTGGGTTTCCTGTCACTCCTGGCCAAGCCTAATTCTAATTAATTCAAATAAATTATTGTACATAAAGCATTCAGAAAGTTCTTAGCACATAATAAAGGCTCAAGAATTGGTTGTTAATACTAGTATTTTTAGTCTTTAAAGGAACAGAGACTCTACCCTCTGAGCTGCAAGGTGCTTGCCATATTTTTCTACTGGAACTCTCAACTGAGTAACCCAGCATTTTGCATCATGATCAAGATCCAGCTCTTCAGCCTCTCCTCCCACAGTCCACTTTCCTCATATTCTCAGTTCACTTCCTCCAACACCTCCCCCAACTCCCCACACCCGACTTAAATCCTGCTGTCACCAGTTTAGCAATTACTTATAGAGAGAAGCAGCAGCAGCAGTCCAGGAGAAGTATGAGCAGGGAGTTGGTCCTGTGGATCAATTTGTAATTTTTCTTGTGGCGGCAAGAGGAGCATGAACGATGTGTGCACTAAATCCCTGGCATGGCACAGCAGCATGTCTTGGCTTGAATTATTTATTTTGGGTCCCTTGGCCAAGTGGGACTGCAGCTCTGAAAACAGGGAGAGCAGTGTATACATAGGAATGCTCCCCACCTTAGGCCATCATGGGGGGTAGAGGCAGATGATGATGTTGGTTCTGAATGCCTTGTTGTAGGAGAGGGCAAGTGTGGTCTCTTTGTTTAGGCAGGCAAAAGCACTTCCAGTCCTGGGGCAGAGGAGAGTCACAGCTTCTCTTCATTGCTGGGAGTCCAGTAGAAAAATATTGAAATTATTGACTCAGAAATAACAGGCAGCTCTTTGCCTATTACTGGGTGCATATGTTGAGAAAGTGTAAGTACATGTTTTATTCCTAGAGTAAAAGGAGAAGGGAGTCTAGGAGCTCTCCTGGCTGCAGGGAAGTCAGGGTATTGGCAGCGTCTTAGCTAAAGATGTGAGTTTGATGGACATTCCTAATGTTCACCAATATTTCCAAATCTGTTCCCTTTTCTGTTCACATGAAAGAATTAATCAGTATTATGTGGCTAGTTCTAACCAATAGAGTGTAATCAGAAATGACGTGTGCACATTTAAGAGTTAGTGTGAATTTTCCTACAGTGACTTTTTTTTTTCTCTTTCTCTCTTTAGAAAATCCTGGGATGGTGATAATCACAGCCTGATGGAACGTACTTCAGTCTGGGTTCCTGAATGACTTTGAGGGACAGAGCCCCATTTCCAGCAGCACTGGGCAGGGAGATTAGTGAGAAATACGTTTGTTGTCCTAAGTAACTGAGATTTTGGCATTGTTGGTAAGTGCAGCACAACCTAACGGATCATGATGAATGTTGCCAAAATCAAAGGGGTATGCTGATCCTTTAGCTTCCACGGGGGTCAGTAAAAGTCAGTAAACCAGAATTTAGAGTCCAAATGGGTCACTAGACTTTTGTGCAGGTGGCTTGGGCAGAGGAGAAGTCCATGATAAATGTCAATGCATAGAACGGGGATGAGAGAGCCCAAGAGTGACACCAAGAGCGGCAGGGCCAGTTGATAAGATTTGAGAATGTACTGGGAGAGATGGCCACTGTTATCTGACATTCTGTTGTGATGTAGATCATGGAGAGTGGGCTGTGGTTAATATCCCAAAACCAGAAGAACAATTCAAGCCCCTCCACCACCTTCAAACCTTGTTGTGGACTGAATTGTGTCCCCATCTCTTTATATGTTGAAGTCCTAATCCCTAATGTGATTGTATTTGCAGATAGAGACTTTAGGGGAGTAATTAATGTTAAATGAAATCATAAGGCTGAGGCTCTAATCCAATAAATCTGATGTCCTTGTAAGAAGAAGGGAGATACCAGAGAACTCTTTTTCCCATTGGCACACAGACAAAAGGCCACATAAGGACACATAGAGAAGATGGCTAAGGCACACTGAGAAGGTAGCTATCTGCAAACTAGGAAGGGAATCCTCACCAGAAACCAACTCTGACGATACCTTTGTCTTGGACTGCTTGACTCCAGAACTGCGAAAAAATAAAATTCTGTTGGTTAAGCCACCCGCTCTGTGATTTTTTGTTATGGGAGCCTAAAGAGACTCATATAGACCTTAAACTAGGACTTGTGCTCAAATGTTTTCTTTTCCACTTGTGCCCAAGCTTTCTTGTGGGGAACTTTTTATATGGAGTCAAATTTTTGATGTGGAGAGGAAAGAGTGTGGAGGGGGGCGGATAACAGAAATATTAACACTTCCTGGTACCTTTAAAGTACTTTCCCCATATTTTTTGAGCATCTACTATGTGCTTGGACTAGGTGTTGAATATGCCAAAGTCCTGCTCTCCAGTGGCCAGGTGAAGTGAGGCTCCATGGGATAAGCTGCTAGTTCAATCTGACACCACTAGTCAGGATTCTATGCTAGCTGTTTAGCTCCATTTTCAAGTTCTTGGCAAAGAAGGAGCCCAGCCAACTTAAAGTGTAACAAATGCTGTTGGATCTCAGCATTTTAGTGAAAGCTATCTCCTCATTGTCCCTGGGAAGCTGGGGATTAGTGTCATATCCAGGCAGTGTGTCCAGCTATTAGTAGTCTGCCTGCATCCCAGTCAGTCCTCACTTTCTTCTTTGTGGACAGAATCTTTACTTGGTCTAGACCTTCTGCAGCCATGCACCTATGAGAAAGCTGTCTTCTCCTAGGCCTAGAGAGCAAATCACACAGGCAGCCAGGCACTTTCACTGAATTCATTCTCCCTGCAATTCTAACAACAATGAGACACAATAGAACCTAGGGGGATTCTTAGGTTTCTCACCCTAAAGTGAGCACAAAAGAGGAACACTATTTTTTGAGAGGCATTATTGTGTGATGGCTTAGAGCTGCTGTAGTCACTTAATGGTCACGAGCAGACAGGTCTAAGGCAAATTGCCAACATACTTGACCATGGCAGAACAGAGAGAGAAAAAGAATTGGTTTTGATGTTAATCAACTGAATTAACAGTGCTTTTTGTCATATCAGATAATAAATACTATCATTTCTAAATCCCTCTTGGGGCTGAACATTTTGTTACTTGAAGCTAGAGACTTTCTAACTTATAGAGGCAGAAACAATCAACTGGCATGTGTGTACAGAGTTCCCACTGCCTCCACCATGGACTCAGTGTGTGACTTTGGGCAGGTCACATTATCTTTTGGGGCCTCAGTCTTCTCATCTATAAAATGAGAGCAGGAATAAGGATCTTGCTGGGAAAGGTAATCAAGAACACATGAGTAGTTGGCCTGAGAGCTGAAGCTAGACAATTGGATGCTCCTCACCTGCTCCCTGTCCTTGGAATTTGCATTCTGGCTTACTTCCAGATGTTTCAAGGGTACAGCCTTCAGATAGAAACATGGTATTAAACTGCTGGATCAAAAGGCAGTTCCATTTTTAGTTTTTTAAGGAAACTCCATACTGTTTTCTATAGTGGCTTCACCAGCCTACATTCCCACCAATAGTGCATCAGGGTTCCCTTTTCCCCATATCCTCACCAATACTTGTTGTTGGTTGATTTGTTGATGATTGCCATTCTGACAGGCGTGAGGTGGTATCTTATTGTGGTTTTAATCTGCATCTCTCTGACGGCTTCTGAAACACCAATTCATAAGAACTTATGTACCCCTATGTTCATAGCAGCACTATTTACAATAGCCAAGTGCTGGAAACAGCCTAAGTGCCCATCAGTGGATAATTGGATCAAAAAACTTTGGCACATTTACACAATGGAATACTGCACAGCAGAAAGAAAGAATGAACTCCTAACCTTTGCAACAACATGGATGGAACTGGAAAGTATTATGCTTAGTGAAATAAGTCAGTCAGTGAAAGACAAATACCATATGATCTCTCCCATTACAGGACACTGATGAACAAAACAAACAAGCAAAACAGAACCAGATACATGAATACAATGAATAGACCTTCAGTGGGGAAGGGAGAGGGGAGAAAGGGAGGCAGAGGCAAAGAAGGGGAGCAGTTTAGTCAAGGAGCTAGCATGGAAGAACCATGGACATGGACAACAAGTGGGATTGACTTCAAGGGTGAGGGTCATTGGGGAACAGGAAAGAGGGGAGGAAAAAGAGGACGAATGTAATACAACAATAGTAAAATTAAATTAAAAAAAAAAAAAGGAAGAAACATGGTGTTGAGATTGTCTGGACCATATGGGTAACTGAACGCAGGGCTTCTCTATAAAAATTTTAAGATTTGCAGCTGAGTGTGGAAAACTACTTACCTTGTGGCTTCCAAGTCAAGCCTAAATAAATTCCCATGCTTATTAAAATTGCTATCTATCAATATGAAATGGTTTGTCCCTTTCTTAGTCTCCTTGCCTCACAAGAGTATGGAGACTGGCTCCAGATTATACTTGGGAGGCTTCTGAAGAGGTGGTGACCTGATAATCAGTGAACCAGCCAGGAAACCAAGGAAATGGGCTTTGGAAGAGTCAGCCAAGGGGATATCCCAAGGTGGTCATTGATCTCCACGTGGGGAGGGGTGGCCTCTATGTTAGAAACCTGTGGACTACCTCAGGAGCACAGAAATGTCCTGAAAATTCTGGCTACTTTAATGCACTTGTTGAGCAACTGCACTTAGCACATGGCAGACAGTCCAACTAGACACTGATGTCCAATTAGAGGCTAACATTCAAGTTAGAAAGTTGGAAGAAGAGCTGAGATTAGAGGACATGTAGGTTGTCCACTACTCTGCTAGCTTGGGGACTGGCAGACAAGAGGGCAGAACAGGATAATGAATGGGGGACGTTAGCATGCCACTTTGCATAGTTAGGAGTGTGCAAACTGCCTAGGACAAAGGTCCCAGTGCCATGACTAACCCGAATTAAAATGCCAAGAAGTGGAATCTATGGGAAAGTGATGAAGATGTGGTGGTAGATGAAGAAATGGACAAAAGAAAACCTCTTGCCCTCTGACCCCTCTTACAAAGGAAAAACTTAAATAGCAATTACTTCAAAGAAAGTCTAGAAGGAAATTTACATGCCTTTTGTGTTCCTTGAAGCTGTAAATTTTATCATGTCTTTGAAATGTAAACACCCTAGAAGATAACCAAAACTTTGCCCATAGAGACTTGAAGAAAAAAAAGAGAGAGAAAAAAGGCCTTTAAAAATGCACACTGCTATACAAGTTCCCTTGCCAAAATTGATTTGTAAAAGAGTTAAGATTTTTTAAGAAAATTAATAGAAATAAAAAGGATGAAATGAAATGGCTATACATGTAAAGTGGGTAAGAAAAATAAAATGTTCTTTGAATTAAGAAAGATATCAAGGACATTTTTGATTGTTTGTTTGTTTTGGTAAAGGAAAGGAAAAAAGAAAGTAATTTTGTCCTAAAATAAATGGGTTGTTCCAGAATAAGAAAGAAAAAGATAGAACAAAACTTAATTAGGAGGGAAGATGGCGACAGAGTAGAGAGCAGTGCTGATGGTGTTCTCGAGTACCAAAGCAGCTAGAGGACAAGATAGGGAGCGTGAGACGTCTTCAGGACCCAGGAATTGGAACGGGCAGCATCTGGACACAGGGGAGCACAGCCCAGAGGCAGAGGAGGCCAGCAGGACAGTAGGTGAGGCATTCCCAACCGACCGGCCGGTGGGCCGAGGTCCGCTCTGGGCAGTGGCAGCTCTGCCCAGGGGGGCGAGTTTGACTGGGGCCAGTTCTGGGCTCACTGGTGACTGGAAGTCTCAACAGTGAAGTGCGGGAGGCGAGGGCAAACACCTTAGGGAACAAGGAATTGAACTCTTACAGGGGAGGGACTGAGTGAGAGACTCACTATGGCAACTGGGAGAGGAGGCTCCGCTCGGGGATAGAGGAGGAGGAGGAGTCCTGCGGGAAGCCAGAGCCGGGGAGTGGGAAGTGCACTGGCCGGGGAGGCGAGAGGTCCATAAATGGTGCTGCTGGGCCACCTGGGAAACAGCAGCTAGAAGCCCCTGCGAGGGGGGAGGCTCAGCCCTGCGCAACCACACAGGCCCCCAGGCTCCGCAGAAACTCCAAATGGAGAGCCGGGGAGCCAGGAACTAGTAGCGGGGGATAACTGACCCGCTATTGCCGGAGACAAAGGCCGGAAGGGCGGGACAGTGTAGGCGGACCCCAGACAGTGTTGACTGACAGGCCCGGCCTCCTCCTGGAACTGCGGGGGGAGGGCAGTCCTCACAGGGACCGCGAAGTTGCCGGCTGCCCTGCAGGGGTGCTGGGTGTGCGTCCTGGGCAGGAACCTCCGCCAGGAGTGGGAGGGGGCACTCTGCGGGCTCCAAAATACCGGCAGCTCTAAAACCCAGCCAGGCTGCAGAAGGCCCAGCCTACCTGGGGGCGGACACTCAGAATCAGCCCTACTGTGACAATCAGAGGCCCTGCCACGTGCCAAGACCAGCTAGAATATAGACTATAGACTGTAAAGTCCTGACCAAGAGAAAGAGGCAGCCTCAGGAAAGGGATTGCTGCCAATCTCAAGCACCTGAGTTATACCGAGAGCAATATGAACTATTAATCCCCAACATATCCTTTGCAAAAGTTACTTCTCACATATTCTTAATCCCCACCATACCTCAATCCACCTAAATATCCAAGACCCTCCTCCTACTCTCGAATTAAAGTCTACTCACTCTGTGCCTATAACGCATTCCCAGTCCTCAATCTAAGTATTCCTCCATTCCCCAGCCTTTCTAAACCCTTTCTTTATTCTTTTCTTCCTTCCTCTTTTTTTTTTCTTTCAATTTTTCTTTTCCTTTTCTTCCTGGTAAAGCCCACAGGTTCTGGCTCCACCTGGACCAATCAGAAATCATAAAGGGGGAACATACAGCTAAAACCTTTCTTTATTACATTGATTTCTCTTTGTCTTGTGACTTTCTCCCCTCTCCTTTTTTTTTTTTTTCCTTTCTTTCTTTCTTTCTCCTTTCTTTTCTCCCTGATAAAATCCACTGCTCTTGGCTCCACCTGGACCAAACAGAGACCATAAAGGGTGAACAGAAACCTAAACCTTTTCTTTATTAATATTGATTTCTCTTTCTCTTGTGACTTTCTCCCTTTTTTTCCTTTCTTTCTTTTTTTTTCCTCTGCTAAAAGCCCTCAGGTCCAGGCTTCATCTGGACCAGTCAGGGATTATTAAGGGTGAACAGCCATCTAAAAGCTTTCTTCTTATTATTATTATCATTTTTACTTCTTTTTTCCTTTTGCACTTTTTTTTCTTTGGTTTGGTTTGTTTTTTTTTGTTTGTTTGTTTGTTTGTTTTTTGTTTTTCTTTTTGTTTTTGTTTCTGCTAAAAGCCCACAGGCCCAGAATACAACCAGACAGCCCAAATAAAGGACACACCAAGAACAGCAAGTGGAGAAAATCTGGGAGACAGCAACAATGAACTCCACAAATCTCCTATCACAGAAGGGTGCTCAACTAAGGCAAGGAAGCAAAGCAGGTTAACCCAAGGAAAGAACAAAAATAAATAAATAAATAAATAAAGAGTTAGAAAGAACAGACACCCAACATGGGGAAAAAAAGAATCAGTCCATCACCAAAAGGAAAGGAAGAATCCCCAGAAAGAACACAAAATGAAACAGAGGCACCTGGAATATCAGATAAGGAATTCAAAAGAATGATGATAGAGTAGCTCAGTGAGCTCAGCCACATCAAAGAAAACTGTAAACAACTCCAGGAGAACTACAAAGAACTCCAGG